>JARQOC010000004.1:190802679-191000179 GCA_033576535.1 Allobates femoralis
TTTTGAGCGAGGGCTGACTTTGATGACCTTGGAAGGATTTTGTGCGAGGGCCGCCTAATGATTTTGCTATACCTGTTCTTGAATTGTAGAGGAAGACCTCATACCTGGGACGTTGATCCAGGGAACTAGTCTGATTGCCATAAGTGGAGTCGGGAAGGAATTTTCCCCCTAAAATGGACCAATTGGGGGTCCATAGGGGGTTTTGCCTTCCTCTGGATCAACACTTTAGTTTTTAGGTTGAACTTGTTGGACTTGTTTGTGTCTTTCAGCCTTAAAACTGTCCCTGTATTGAGGTTTAAGGTTGTCGGCCAGCGCTTCTCTGGTATCAGCATGTCTGCCCCAGGAAGATTTTTTGAGCCGACAGCCTTAGACTAAATTACAAAGGGGAAAATAAGTTTTAGTTAAATGGGGATAAATTAAAAGCAAAGTCACAGAAAAATCTCTTGTCCTTTTTTTCTTTAAACTTTGGAGGAAATTTAACTCCTTTTTCTGCTGTGACCTTTGCTTTTAATTTTAGGATAGGGACTCGCAAGACTATGAGGACCCTTGACGCGGGTTGCGAGCTTTGTGTATTTTGGCCAAAACATCGACCAATGCCAAATAAATTTGCTATATATATATATATATATATATATATACTTGAACTCTTCCATATTTTGGCCAAAATATCGACCAATACCTCATATCTATCATATATAGTTTTGCATGCTATGCCCTGGATTCAAACCTTTGCCTGACAAGATGCTTTTAACATCCATCTGATTATTTCAATAAATTATTTCAATAAAGGAATTCATCTTTTTATACTGGATTGGTTACTGTCTTTCTACATTTCTCATCTATATTAGCCTTGTTATCTAGGGCACATGTCCCAATGGGGGGGCACTGATAATGCTGGGCAGCATCCTGATCTAATAGTATGGGTATCATTAATAGGCGTCTGTAGTTTGGGGTTCTGATCTGGCACAAATCCCTTAGTTATATTAAAAGCTTGTTGGAAAGCGATTATGACTTTGAGGAGCTGCTTAAATGTGGCACGGGAGTTTCTCCACTTCCTTAGTGAAGTGCAAATTTGTATATATCTGAAAGGAGGGAAGTGGCTACAATCTCCTCACCTACTTCGCTGTCTCCATAAGGTTGATAGCAAGTTCCCAGACAAAGCCTTCCTGTCGCACACGGATGTCAATAGGGCCAGACGTCTTACATCGGGGGCGAAGGGCTGGATGTTATACACTGGGGGTGAGGGGCCGGATGTTATACACTGGAGGTAATGTGGCTGGATGTTATACACTGGGGGTGAGGGGCTGGATGTTATACACTGGGGGTGAGGGGCTGGATGTTATACACTGGAGGTAATGAGGCTGGATGTTATACACTGGGGGTGAGGGGTCGGATGTTATATACTGGGGGTGAGGGGCCGGATGTTATATACTGGGGGTGAGGGGCCGGATGTTATGCACTGGGGCGAGGGGCTGGATGTTATATAATGAGGGGAGAGGGGTTGGACGTTATACACTGGGGGCAAGGGGCCGGATGTTATATACTGGGGGTGAGGGACAGGATGTCATACACCGGGGGCGAGGGACTGCACGTTATATAATGAGGGGAGAGGGGTTGGACGTTATACACTGGGGGCAAGGGGCCAGATGTTATACACTAGGGGGCGAGGGGCTGAATGTTATTCACTGGGGAACAAGAAGCCAGACGTTATACACTGGGGGTGAGGGGCAGGATGTCATACACTGGGGGCGAGGGGCTGCACGTTATATAATGAGGGGAGAGGGGTTGGACGTTATACACTGGGGGGCGAGGGGCCAGATGTTATACACTAGGGGGCGAGGGGCTGAATGTTATACACTGGGGAGCAAGAAGCCAGATGTTATACACTGGGGATGAAAGGTAGGATGTCATACACTGGGGGTGAGAGGCAGGATGTTAAACCCCAGTGGAGCGGAAGGGGCCGGTTGTTATACATCGGGGAAACAATGAAACACCTGAATTCATTGATTAAGACATGTCCCAATACTTTTCTCCATCTTGTCTCACAGCTTGCTACAATGCATCAGGGCATGTACAATGGGGCACATTTAATTTTTAGTCAATTTAAATCATTGTGGAGAATCGGCCACTGACCTGGCTGCTCTATAGCGCCTCTTCTAAACTCAGGCTAGTCAGGGAACTACCTGAGAATAAAAGAAGGACCGCATCCGCCCTGTCAGTGCTGGTCTATTAAGGCAGAGGTCCCCAACTCCAGGCCTCAAGGCCCGCCAACAGTGCAGGTTTTCAGGATCTCCTTAGTATTGCACAGGGGTTGGAAGCATTACCTGTGCAGATGATCACATTAGCACCTGTGCAATACTAAGGAAATCCTGAAAACCTGCACTGTTGGCAGGCCTTGAGGCCTGGAGTTGGGGACCTCTGTATTAAGGCACCTCTCAGTGAGTGTGATATATGCCTTCTGGTCCACCACGTGAAGCACTGAAGCACATATAATAACCACCTCCCCGTCACTCATAGAGGCCCTGAATAAGCCCAAGCACTAATTGCTTCAACCAGTTCCTCATTTGATATAAGTCCGGTCCGTGATCGGGCTTATATTGGGTCAGAAACCAACCCAGGTAGCGTTAAATGAGCACACGGACATGGGGGATTGTGATCAAGATAAAAGGACAACTCAAGATTAAACTTATATATTTAATTGCCCTATTGGCACACTAGATTAATATTTACAGGTATTATTAAGATATTACAAATGTTACAGTCAGTTATGCAAATAAAAATAAATGAGATACACACAGAATTACAGACATATGCGATCAGTTACCTTAATGCTGGTGACACCACAAGGGCAGCATGGGCCAACCTGGTTCCTGGGTATACTCTGGCTTGATGTAATAATAACTACCTCTTCAGAAGAATACCAAGATGGAGAAGAGGTGGGACATTATTATACTGCAAGGCTACGTTCACACACTGCGCATTTTTGAGTGCTTTTTTACGAGCGCTTTTCAAAAATGTGCATGTGCGTATTGTCTGACAGCAAAGTGAATGTAAAATTCACTTTGCCGTTCAGACAGCACGTATTTTTGCGACGCGCCTTTCTGGGAGAAAGCGCCAGCGTAAAAAGAATTGACTTGTCTTTACGCAGCAGCGCCGGCGGTTTTTCCCATAGGGGTGTGCGCTGCTGCATCTGACGTCACAGAGGGGAGGAAGAATCCTGCTTCCTCCTCCCCTGTGTGACACCTGTGACCGCGCATTACATTTCGCAGTGTATTAATATACAATGCAAAATCAAAGTTAAATAAAGACAAATGTATGAAAAATAATAAAGAATTAAATACTTACCTCTCCGACGGGTGTTACGGCGTCCGGGAGCCAGGAGCCGCCGCTGGAATGGCCCTGCTAGGACCTGTGGGGATGTCAGAGGGCGTTCTGGTCATGCTATATGTATCACATGATCGTGAGCGGCCAATCAGCGCCGGGAACGCCCTCTGACATCACCACAGGTCTTTTTGCACTCGGAATCCGCGGCTGCTCACCGGTCCAGGCTCCTGGACACCCGCCATCCACCCGCCGGAGGGTAATTATCCATGTTTATTATTTTAAAAGCCTCTGGCTTTATTGAATTTAGATTTCACAGTGTATAATAATACACTGTGAAATCTTTAGGGACGTGCAAAGATGTGACAGAGGGGAGGGGGAAGCAGGATTATTCCTCCCTCTGCAGCACATAAAAACGTGGTGTGTGAATGCACCCACGTATTTTGTTGCGCCTTTTTACGCGGCCAAAAATTGCGGCAAAAGGCGTGCGCAAAAAGGCGCAACAAAATACGCTATGTGTGAACGCAACCTAAGAGGTCTTCCTATCTCACACCTATCACCTACCTCTGGCCTGTCTCATAACTCCTACCCCCTGAGTTGGGACATGAGATATCCAAAAGTTATTATGGTGATAACTTGGCCTGGGAACGTCGTAGGCGAAAGACAATGCTTTCCTATTTTCAGTTATGATTTTAGCTTTGCAATGATATGACACATGACTACTCTGCTGGTATCCTACTGGCCAATATCAAGTTTAGATTACTTACAATCAATCATAGCACATTTATGTAGAAATAAGTGTGATGACCGTCTGAATCTGTAGATTCCATATTTATGCTTGACATTTTTATAGGAGTGACAGCTTATGAGATATTAAAAGTTATTCTTCGGCCTGTCTGAGTTATATGAAAGGATTTCCTTTTAATCTGTGGTAGAAGGAGATTAGTTTTCACACTCTTGTGTCATTTAACTATCCCTTCTGGAAGATCTATTGTGTGACCAGTTGGTGTCATACTGATTGAATACTCCTTGGGCCCGGAAAGGTGGGGGCTAACTCCGAGTAGTGAGTTATGGAGGCCTTGAACAAAATGGCTGCTGGAATATTGCTGTATTCCTTACAATCATGTGACTAAAGGCAGAGCGTAAAGATGGGCACTACAATCCATATTTACACTGATTCCATGCTTGAAGCAAAAATATGATATAATATGGGTATATTGCAATACAAAGGCAGACAATCTATATGTGTTACATAGGATAACATAGATTGAATTTACATGTCAAATCACATACAGTAGGCTGCAATAGAATTTCAGGATAGGCTATGAGAGTAACACAGCTAGTTTGAAGGGCTAGTGCATTATCAATAGTAGTCAGCTGTGAGAAGGTCTCGGCCCACGTTTGTTCTAGCATCTGGCCAAGGTCACAGTATCATAAACGTTTTGTCATCCTGCTGTATAGGGAGTGTAATTACCCTTCTCTGTGAAGCGCCGTCTCCTCCACTTTTGTTTAAAGCTGAAACATTCAAGCCGAATTCTGAGACCTCCGGAGGACTGGTGCTGCCGTTCTCCTGCAAAATAAGACAAGAACTACAACCCCTGGCAAAAATGATGGAATCCCCTGGCTCGGAGGATATCCATTCAGTTGTTTAATTTTGTAGAAAAAAAGCAAATGACAGACATGACACAAAACTAAAGTCATGTCAAATGGCAACTTTATGGCTTTAAGAAACACTAAAAGAAATCTTGAAAAACAAAAGTGCTAGCCAGTAACGGTTACTATTATAGACGAAGCAGGGGGAAAAATTATGGAATCAATCAATTCTTTGGTAAAAATTATGGAATCATGACAAACAAACAAAACAAAATAACACTCAAATGCATTACTAGTATTTTGTTGCATAACCTCTGGCTTTTATAACAGCTTGCCATCTCTGAGGCATGGACTTAATGAGTGACAAACAGTACTCTTCATCAATCTGGCTCCAACTTTCTCTGATTGCTGTTGCCAGATCAGCTTTGCAGGTTGGAGCCTTGTCATGGACCATTTTCTTCAACTTCCACCAAAGATTTTCAATTGGACTGAGATTCGGACTATTTGCAGGCCATGACATTGACCTTATGTGTCTTCTTTCAAGGAATGTTTTCACAGTTTTTGCTCTATGGCAGGATGTATTATCATCTTGATAAATGATTTAATCTTCCCCAAACATCCTTTCAATTGATGGGATAAGAAAAGTGTCCAAAATATCAATGTAAACTCAGGCATTTATTGACGATGTAATGACAGCCATCTCCCCAGTGCCTTTACCTGACATGCAGCCCCATATCATCAATGACTGTGAAAATTTACATGTTCTCTTCATGCAGTCATCTTTATAAATCTCATTGGAACGACACCAAACAAAAGCTCCATCATCATCACCTTGCCCAATGCAGATTTGTGATTCATCACTGAATATGACTTTCATCCAGTCATCTACAGTCCACGATTGCTTTTCCTTAGCCCATTGTAACCTTTTTCTGTTTAGGTGTTAATGATGGCTTTTGTTTAGCTTTTCTGTATGTAAATCCCATTTCCTTTAGGCGGTTTCTTACAGTTCGGTCACAGACATTGACTCCAGTTTCCTCCCATTTGTTCATCCTTTGTTTTGTTTTGCATTTCCTGTTTTGGAAACATATTGCTTTAAGTTTCCGATCTTGACACTTTGATGTCTTCCTTGGTCTACCAGTATGTTTCCCTTTAACAACCTTCCCATGTTGTTTGCATTTGGTCCAGATTTTAGACACAGCTGACTGTGAACAACCAACATCTTTTGCAACATTGCGTGATGATTTACCCTCTTTTGAGAGTTTGATAATCCTCTCCTTTGTTTCAATTGACATCTCTCGTGTTGGAGCCATGATTCCTGTCAGTTCACTTGGTGCAACAGCTCTCCAATGTATGATCCTCCTTTTTAGATGCAGACTAATGAGCAGATCTAAATGATGCAGGTGTTAGTTTTCAGAATGAAAATTTACAGGGTGATTCCATAATTTTTTCCTTAGAATTGAGTGATTCCATAATTTTTCCCCCTTCTTGGTCACTAATAGTAAAGGTATCATTACACGCTTCAATGTCGTTAAGATATCACTAATGATCTCACAGGAGCGCCGTTGTTAGGACATCTTTTTTACATCGTTGGTGAGATGTCATGGTGGGTTTACACACACCAATTTATCTGTTCAATCTCTGAACCAATCTCTGGTTGCAGTGAAATCATGGATATATTGCTCCATGTTGTACACAGGCACAAAATGGAGCAATGTATCCATGATTTCACTGCAACCAGAGATTGGTTCAGAGATTGAACAGATAAATTGGTGTGTGTAAACCCACCATCACACGTCTAGATATCGTGGACGAGGCACCAACGATGTGGAGAGCAGCTATGGTTCACACAACCCAGCGAACGATACTTGTTCACTGATGTGAATAGGGGGAAGTTGTTATCGACATCGTTATCGCGGTGTCACACACAACGATGCAGCAGGTTGGCTGATCGAGGATCGTCTGATATGAGAACATGTTCTCAAATCTGCGATCAGCGATCCAACGATTTATCGTAGTAGTATCTCTGTGTCACACGAAACGACGTCCTAACGATGTCGTTTGAACGACTCCAAACCTGTGACGTTTGAGTGATATCGTTCATGAGGCCTTAACACTTACTGACTACCACATTTTTTATCTTGATTTCTTTTAGTGTTTCTTAAAGCCATAAAGTTGCCATTTAAAATGACTTTAGCTTTGTGCCATGTCTGTGATCTGCTTTTTTTCTACAACATTAAACAACTGAATGAACATCCTCCGAGCCAGGGGATTCCATCATTTTTTTGCCAGAGGTTGTAAAGTCTGAAAAATCCATTAATAAATAAAAAGAAGGTGACAATGAATAAAACTTGATATCAAAACAAGAAACGGACAGCGCCACAGACCTTTAGATGGTGCAAGTTATCTTTGTGTTCTTTATTCCATGGTCATGTACAAGCTACATTTCGACCACGCTTGCTAAAGACCACAGGAGTGGTCGAAACGTCACTTGTACATGACCATGGAATAAAGAACACAAAGATAACTTGCACCATCTAAAGGTCTGTGGCGCTGTCCGTTTCTTCTTACGATCCGGATTTGGACTCTCCGGTGTGGACGTGCGTCCTGGTGCTGGCTGGAGGAACGTATGGCCTAGCATGTAACCCCATGTGCTGTGACCAATTACCCGATATAAATGAATAAAACTTGGTCTGTAGTAGGAGAGCAAATACCAACAGCAGACGTCATAAGGGTACGTTCACACATTGCGTATTTTTTCTGCAGCTGCGCTTTATTTTGCTTTTTTCTCTGCGCTTTTTCATAGCCCATTTTATCATTTTATCATTTGGGCAATGGAAAAGCGCAGAGAAAAACTGCAGAAAGAATTGACATGATGACTCTTTTCACACGCGTGTTTTTGCAGTGAAAGCATGTGCGTAAAAAAAAGCACAAATATGCAGCGTGTGAATGGATTTTGGCAAAACCCATAGGTTTTACTGGACTGCGTATCCAGAATTGCGTTTTACAGCAAAAAAGCGTGCGTAAAAAAGTGCAGCAAAAAATGCAGGAAAAAGCACGATTACACAAAACACGCAGCGTGTGAACGTAGCCTAATGTCAGCTACATATAGGGCAAACAACACATCCCAGCAGTCTCAGGGATGCAGGGCGCCCCCTGGTGATTTCGTATGCCCCCACCTGTCTGGACAGATCTCGGTTTGACGTTTTCTCCGCCATCCTGGCGCGAGTCCTGGACACCGGGCGCTGGATGATATTATGGTTGGTGATTCTCGGCAAACCCTGCGAGGAATTACTGGCTGTTCTGGGGAAAAGGAATGACAAATGTCATCTTTAATCCGTTTCAAATTATTTGTTTATTATTTAATAATGAATAAATATTAAAAAGAATGAAACAAATATCATGTGCAATCCTTTACAAATTAATTAATAATTTTATTTAATAATAAAGCAAAAAAAAAAAAATGTCCAAATTATGTATTATAAATGTGATATTATTATTATTAATATTATTATTATTATTATTAAGGAATTAAAAAATATCTTTAATCCATTATTACTTTTATTTAATAAATAACAATAAAAAAATAATGCAATGAAACAAATACCCATATTTTTCGCTTTATAAGACGCACCGGATTATAAGACGCACCCAGATTTTGGAGGTGGAAAATAGGGGAAAAAAATTATTTAAGCAAAAAATGACTTTGATATGACAGTCAGGCCCTGCGATCAGTCAGCGCTGGTGTCTGTCTCCTTCGGATGCAGGAGCAGCATGTGAGCAACACCAATGACTTCTGCTCCAGTGTCTGATGGAGGGGAGACAGACGCCAGTACTGACTGGCCGGAGGGCTGAGTCTCATATCAATGTCACATGGGACATGACTATGCAACTTCTGACAATGTTGGAACCGCTGCAGCATCGGGGGTAAGTATGGTCTTTTTTAGGCTGGCTTCACACTAGTGTTCCCCTCCGCCGCTTCCTGTGGAGGGGGACCGCAAGCTGAGTGCAGGCACCGCAAGTCCCTATGTTTAACATGGGGATGCGGGTGCCTGCGCTCGGGTGCAGATTGGCGTGGCACCCATTCACCGCCATGGATGATTTGTACACATGCGTATACTTTCGCACAAATCACACACTCTCGTCCGCACCCTGAATGCGACGTGTTCCTGGTGCGGACGAGACTGTATGATTTGTGTGCTGCATCCGCCTGCGTACAAATCATACATTGCAGTGAATGGGTGTCCACGTCAATCTGCACCCGAGCGCAGGCACCTGCGTCCCCATGTTAAACATAGGGACTTGCAGTGCCTGCGCTCAGCTTGCGGTCCCCCTCCGCAGGACGCCGCAGAGGGGGACGCAAGTGTGAAGGCAGCCTTAATTTTACAAAGGCCAACAAGGTGAATGAGATGGGATTTGTTCATGTAGTGGCAACCCCTTTAAGAACTATAACTCCCAGCATGTACTGTAGATCCTATAGCATGCTTGGAGTTCTAGTTAAGCACAGTATTGGTAGTGTTAACTTTATTAGTGGTTATGTTACATACACATGTGCACACACTTTAATATATCCTGCTTTGCCATCACCCTGCTGAAATCAAGGAAGTGGCCATAGTCTGCAGATCAAGTTCTGATGTGATGTAGTGTAAGAGGGAGGGCCAGGGAGGGGGTCTGTATACTGCTGAAATACCATGCTCCAGCCCTGTCTCCTTATAATTCACACTACAGAGCTTGACCTGTAGATGCAGGGCCAGGGGAGCTGTACACTGCCATTATGCAGGCTCCAGCGCTGCTCTCCAAACACTGAAGCTTCTGATCTGCAGACAGCATTCCTGGATTTCTGCACAGTGCAGGGGCTCAGCAGGAGACGTTACAGAGAGCAGAGGGAGGGAGGCACCACACTGTGATAAGGTACCGATTTCCCTGCTCTGCCCCTGTCTTAACATGGCAGTGAATCAGCACAAAGCTCAGTGCTGATTCACTTACAGCAGCTGTGCCCCGCTCCTCCGTTCTCACTATCTCCAGCACACAGTCTCCCCAGCAGCTGCAAGAAGCTGGGAGAGACCATGTGTGCAGGCTAAGCAGCTTCTCCTGCTCCCCGGGCTCTCACCTCTCATGCTGTTTCAGTGCAGAGAGGTGGGTGGAGACTGGGAGCAAGTGAAGTGAATATCTAAGTAGTTAATGAGCCGGGGACACGTGGTGCTCCTGCAGCCCCGAATTCTTCAGCAGGGACCATTCCCTGTCACTTCTGTCCCCACTTCACTGCTGTCCCCCCCTCCCAAGCAACTGATGATAGAATGTTATATTCCTTTTATAAGACGCACCCCCACTTTCCTCCAAAACTTGGAGGAAAAAAAGTGCGTCTTATAAAAGGAAAAATACGGTACATAGATAGATAGATACTAGTGCAGTTCAATGAATTAGAATATCATCAAAAAGTCAATTTATTTCAGTAATTCAATACAAAAAGTGCAACGAATATATTATAAAAAAGTCATTACAAACAGAGTGATCATATTCAAGTGTTTATTTCTGTAAATATTGATGATTATGGATTTACAGCCAATGAAAACCCAAGGTCATTATTTCAGAAAATTAAAGTAGGGGAGGATAAGGGTTATAAAAACTGTGCTACCATATTCCACGAGACATCAAAGGGTGTATATGATAGTGTTTGTATTAGTTAACATGTTTCATGGCTCCCAGGGAATGCCCTGACACATGGCATATTATATTGAATGCTGATGATAATTCTAATTCATCGAGATGCCTAGTAGTTGTTTCTATGTCTAAGTGTATATGTAACTAGAAAAAAATTCTCTGCCAAGCACTCAGCTACCCAATGTGCAAACGTGCTAACAAGCGGTATATATTGAGGAAAAAAATTTATAAACTTAAGTTTTTTTCAAAAACTCAAAATCTTATTTTTTTATTTTCTTTGGGTTCTTGGTACGCACATTGGCCAATGTCCGTTTGCACATCCCGCCGTGACAAGGCGGACCCCAGGTCTGATGAGTCCTAACACTGACATCCCTGTCCTCACTTTTCCTCCCTATCCACTCTCAAGTGGGTGGACACCATCTCAACCTAAGACCACCTGTGGGTGATGAGGGTGCAAGTTGCAGTCATGGAACCAGATTCTCCATTCGTTATACACAAGACATTGGCCAATGTGCGTACCAAGAACCCCAAGAAAATAAAAAAATAAGATTTTTGAGCTTTTTGAAAAAAACGTAAGTTTTTAAATTTTCTCCTCAAATATATACTGCTTGTTAGCATGTTTGCACATTGGTAGTAGCTGAGTGCTGCAGAGAATTATTTTCTAGTTGTTTGACCCAGTGTCCCTGCTGGCACCAGTTCACATTGTGTCTGTGAGTGCTGTGCAGTTTTTTTTCTGTTTTGTGTATAACGAATGGAGAATCTGACTCCATAACTGCAACTTGCACCCTCATCACCCACAGGTGGTCTTAAGATGAGATGGTGTCCACCCACTTGAGAGTGGGATAGGGAGGAAAAAGAGGACAGGGATGTCAGTGTTAGGACTCATCAGACCTGGGGTCGCCTTGTCGCGGCTGATGAGCAAATGGACATTGGCCAATGTGCGTACCAAGAACCCCAAGAAAATAAAAAAATAAGAGTTTTGAGTTTTTTGAAAAAAACTTAAGTTTTTAAATGTTTTCCTCAAAAATATACAGCTTGTTATCATGTGTACATCACTGGTAGTAGCTGTGTGCTGCAGAGAATTTTTTTCAAGTTGTTTGACCCAGTGTCCCTGCTGGCACCAGTTCACATTATGTCTGTGAGTGTTGTGCAGTTTTTTTCTGTTTTAAGTGTATATGTAGGGTGAATATAATCTTCTATATTCTTCTATTAACAAGATGGTTGTTTGAGTTTTCTTGTTTTTACAGTTTAGTACAAGAATGCCTTTTTCTTAGGAGTAGCAGCATATTATGACACTTAATGACTATATGACATATAAGCTGGTGATTTTAGGTACACTTATGCTTTAATTACAAATCATATATGGCACAGTTGAAAAAAGACTTTAAAAGGGGAAATAATTTAAACTTTCTAGAGTAAAAATAGGATTGTCAGCTTGAATGAGAGGTGTAAATAAGGTAGTTACTGGTAAATTTGGGTTTTCATGAATCATGGAAAACGTTTTCTTGTGTATTACCTGTCACTCTTTGTTTAGGGATTGGTTGGGGATTGCAGAAGATATCAGAGATATGTTATACATGTATCAGTAGGGAATACTCCTTAAATCCTATTTGGCACACACTAACCACTCACATGCTCTACAGAAACTGGACTGTAAAACAACATACAGTTATATAATCATTCACCTTTACAGAAAACAAGAATGAAAGGCTAGATATTCTCAACTTAGCTTAAAAGCAAAATCATGTCAAATTCAAGATATATTGCTACTTCCCTTTTTTTGTATGGAGCAAGAATGAAAAATGTTATAAATCAGTCCGAAGCAATGAGCGGCTCTTGGTTACATTGTAACTTTTAGTATCAGTTGAACTGTAAATTCCTTTTCAGAAAAAGAAACAATAAGCTAAAGTTGCAGAGACCAAAATGTCCTAGATGCTCCACTAAGCATTTCTTACAATGCTTCTATATTTATTTCTAACAAATGCAAAAGCCATTAAAGGAGAGTACGTTTCCTATAAAGAAATAATGGCCTGCATGGCAGTGTTGTGAACAATATTAAAAAGAGATGCTTTTATTTAAATGAATCTACACTGTTTTCAGCCTTGTGTCAATGTTTCACTCATTTTAAGAATTTAAGGGCAATTGAGCAGGCACAATAACAGCACATTTATATTACTGCTGTGCAATGCATATGCTGTTGAATACAATGCAAAAAAAAAGCGTAAAAGACTTCATGAGGAGGTTAAGAAATATGCAATAAATAATGTGCAATTTTTCATTTTAAGCGAAACAATACTCACCTATTCTGCGCTCCCCACCGCTGCGTTGTTCTCACTGTTTTTACTGCCATCCACCTCTCTGTGGGTGCGGGTGTAGTTCATATGATGGAAAGTATTGTTTTAAAAATATGGGTTTATAAAGCTGAAGTCCTCACAAGATTCTTCACTCAGTCTAATAGTAACATAGTAACATAGTAACATAGTAACATAGTTTTTAAGGTTGAAGGAAGACTTTAAGTCCATCTAGTTCAACCCATAGCCTAACATGTTGATCCAGAGGAAGGCAAAAAAAAACCATGTGGCAACACTAAGCTCCACATTGGGGGAAAAAATTCCTTCCTGACTCCAGGTACGGCAATCAGACTAGTTCCCTGGATCAACGCCCTATCAAAGAATCTAGTATATATAACTGGTAATATTATAGTTTTCAAGAAAGGCATCCAGGCCCTTCTTAAATGTTAGTAGTGAGTCACTCATTACAACATTATGTGGCAGAGAGTTCCATAGTCTCACTGCTCTTACAGTAAAGAATCCGCGTCTGTGATTATGATTAAATCTTCTTTCCTCCAGACGTAGAGGATGCCCCCTTGTCCCAGTCTCATCATAAATTAAATATCGCAAACAATGGAGGAAGAGCAGGTAATGGAAAAACTTAAAGGGATCCTGTCACCCCCAAAACACCTCAAAAGCTATTAAAAGCTGTCCCTAGAGCATATTCACACTTACCCTACACTCCTTTTAGCTCCTAAATGCAGCAAGTGAAATTGAAGATAAATGTTATTACAGTACCTCATTAGGGATGATAATTAGTGACTATGGTATTCATAGTCACCCTGGCAGGCTCTCCCACTTCATGATATCACGTGAAGTAAATAGAAAAATTCCGCACAGACCGGGTATTCTGATTTAAAACTCCAATTCTTTATTCATCCATACGAATAAAACACAAGTTCTGGGGTACACAAGCCCCCTCCCACGCCTTACGCGTTTCGGTTAGAGCACCTTAATCATAGGCATACACAGCAGTGTCTGCACAACACATATATAGGAAACTTTACATGTACACACCCCCTACCATCACCCATGTGCAATCATTTAACAATTATTCCAGAATCAAAGAGTTAACTTTTTCAGAGAGCAGGTCAAAGTTCCAAAAATATTTTTGCAGGAAAAAACCAAATCTAATATAACCAATAATATTTACAGGCTGGCCTTATATCTCTTACTACTGACTGAGTACTATATTCTATCAGGTTCGTTTTTACAGAACCTTCCTTTAGATCCATAAATAAATATACATATGTCTTACTCTACTCAGTCAGAGTAATTACAAACAATAGTCGACCAGACCAGTATTTAACAGATCATATATTAGTTTGCTAGTACATATAAGATGGAGCATAGTTATACCGTAATATTCATATATCCATAAATATGATTGAACATGACTGTATATGAATGTAAATATGAGAGATAGCTATGGTTTTTAAGTCTCACAATGTTCTGCATGGGTATTTTCACACCCCTTATTCATTATTCCCATCAGTCATTATTCTTATAGGTGATGTCTGAGTAAATCTACCTAAAATACAAAAGATATGATAAAGTTTTTATAAAGTTTTTATAATAACGTTTTTGTGGCGGGGTAGGGGTTTTTTTTTATTCAGATATTAATCAACAAATCAACAAATGGACAGCTTATTACATTACACTCGCTTGCCCCAATCGTAGCTGCCCTCCCCAGCTTATTACATTACACTCGCTTGCCCCAATCGTAGCTGCCCTCCCTTGGGGAGGGCAGCTACGATTGGGGCAAGCGAGTGTAATGTAATAAGCTGTCCATTTGTTGATTTGTTGATTAATATCTGAATAAAAAAAAACCCCTACCCCGCCACAAAAACGTTATTATAAAAACTTTATAAAAACTTTATCATATCTTTTGTATTTTAGGTAGATTTACTCAGACATCACCTATAAGAATAATGACTGATGGGAATAATGAATAAGGGGTGTGAAAATACCCATGCAGAACATTGTGAGACTTAAAAACCATAGCTATCTCTCATATTTACATTCATATACAGTCATGTTCAATCATATTTATGGATATATGAATATTACGGTATAACTATGCTCCATCTTATATGTACTAGCAAACTAATATATGATCTGTTAAATACTGGTCTGGTCGACTATTGTTTGTAATTACTCTGACTGAGTAGAGTAAGACATATGTATATTTATTTATGGATCTAAAGGAAGGTTCTGTAAAAACGAACCTGATAGAATATAGTACTCAGTCAGTAGTAAGAGATATAAGGCCAGCCTGTAAATATTATTGGTTATATTAGATTTGGTTTTTTCCTGCAAAAATATTTTTGGAACTTTGACCTGCTCTCTGAAAAAGTTAACTCTTTGATTCTGGAATAATTGTTAAATGATTGCACATGGGTGATGGTAGGGGGTGTGTACATGTAAAGTTTCCTATATATGTGTTGTGCAGACACTGCTGTGTATGCCTATGATTAAGGTGCTCTAACCGAAACGCGTAAGGCGTGGGAGGGGGGCTTGTGTACCCCAGAACTTGTGTTTTATTCGTATGGATGAATAAAGAATTGGAGTTTTAAATCAGAATACCCGGTCTGTGCGGAATTTTTCTATTTACTTCACGGCTAATCTGGATACCAGCTTGGATTCCAGCACAAACAGCCTAGGAAGGCCATGGTGAGCTATGCACTTTGAATCTTTATTCATGATATCACGCCTCCATAGGCGTGATCTTCAAATCAGATTAAAATGCGCGCCTCCCCGCTCTCCTATGGCAGCCGGACTGCTGCATTGTGCGGCTGAGTGACGCGAATCACGTCATTGCCGGCACCGGGTGACGTATGTACACCCGCGCCGCTGTTAGCTTCAAGACCCGCACTGCGCGTGCACATGCGCATGCGCAGTGCGCATTTTGAAGCTAACAGAGCGGCGCGGGTGTACATACCGTCACCCGGCGCCGGAAATGACGCGATTCGCGTCACCCAGCCCCACTACAGGCCGGCCGACACAGCACAGAGCGGGGAGGCGCGCATTTTAATCTGATTTGAAGATCACGCCTATTGAGGCATGATATCATGAAGAGGGACAGCCTGCCAGGGTGACTATGAATACCATAGTCACTAATTATCATCCCTAATGAGGTACTGTAATAACATTTATCTTCAATTTCACTTGCTGCATTTAGGAGCTAAAAGGAGTGTAGGGTAAGTGTGAATATGCTCTAGGGACAGCTTTTAATAGCTTTTGAGGTGTTTTGGGGGTGACAGGATCCCTTTAAGTGCCATATAGCAAAAAGTAATCTGCACCCTTCCTTGTAAGTCAGAAGCTGCAGGGCAGTGGTGATAGTGGTGATAAAAAAATTTAAATATTACCGGTGGAGGGGTGGTGAGGGGTGCGGCGGCTTAGCGGCAGCTTCCGCTGGGTGGGGGGCACAGCTGCAGAACCGGAGCAATGGAGATCTACCGGCTGCAGGGTTTGGTGGGCGCCGCCATGTTTTTTGTGCAGTCACTGTGCAGCAGCTGGCCGGTAGAGGTAGAAACCTCAGTTGGCTGCCTGTCTCCACTATGGCGGCGGCCATTTTGTTGAAGCCTCTACTGTTACTGAATGCAGCCGGCCACAAAAAACATGGCAGCTCCCACTGCTCGCTCCGGTCCTGCAGCAACAAGGTGGGAGACACCAGGAAGACAACATGTGCCAGTTGTGCAGGGGATGTGTGCCTGCTCCAGGGGATGTGTGCCTGCTCCAGGGAATGTGTACCTGCTCCAGGGGATGTGTGCCAGTTGCAGGGGATGTGTGCCTGCTCCAGGGGATGTGTGCCAGTTGCAGGGGATGTGTGCCTGCTCCAGGGGACGTGTGCCAGCTGCAGGGGACGGGTGCCTTCAATAGGGGACGTGTGCCAGCTGCAGGGGACGTGTGCCTTCAATGGGGGACGTGTACCTTTAATGGGGGACGTGTGCCAGCTGCAGGGGACATGTGCCATCAATAGGGGACGTGTGCCAGCTGCAAGGGATATGTGCCTTCAATAGGGGATGTGTGCCAGCTGCAGGGGGGACGTGTGGCCAGTGTAGGGGACATGTGCCATCAATAGGAGGTGCACTGTAAGGACTGCCAGCTGCAGGGGACGTGTGCCATCAATAGGGGACGTATGCCAGCTGCAGGCACGTGTGCCATCAATAGGGGAAACGTGTGCCAGCTGTAGGGCACGTGTGCCATCATAGGGAAACGTATGCCAGCTTAGGGGACTTGTGCCATCAATAGGGGCATGTAGCCAGCTACGGAGTGGACATGTGTGCCAGCCAGTAGGGGACATGTGCCATCAATAGGGGACGTATGCCAGCTACAGGGGACGTGTGCCATCAATAGGAGACATGTGCCAGCCGTAGGGGACGTGTGCCAGCCGTAGGGGACATGTGCCATCAATAGGGGACGTATGGAAGCTACAGGGGATGTGTGCCATCAATAGGGGACATGTGCCAGCCGTAGGGGACGTTTGCCAGTAGTAGGGGACGTGTGCCAGCCTAGGGGACGTGTGCCATCAATATGGGACGTGTGCCAGCTGTAGGGGACGTGTACAGCTGTAGGGGATGTGTGCCATCAATATGGGACATGTGCCAGCTGTAGGAGACGAGAGCCACAAAATAGACGTGCCAGCTGTAGGCAATGTGTGCCAGCTGTACTGGACGTGTGCCATCAATAGGGGACATGTGCCATCAATAGGGGACGTTTGCCATCAATAGGGGACGTGTGCCAGCACTGGGGGACATATGCCAGCACAAGGGGGCTATATCCAATATAAGGGGGCCATATCCAAATTAAGGGGGCTAATTATAGGATGAGGGGGCTATATCCCAGGATGAGGGACCATGTACCAGGATGAGGGGGCTATGAGGGACATATACCCAATATGATTTGTAAGACGGACACTGGCATTGTAAGATGGACCCCATTTAACATTCAAAAATTATTTTTTTTCTTTTCCTTCACCAAATTTGGGGGTGCGTCTTATAATCAGGTGCAATTTTATATTCTGTTTAATATCCGGGACAACTATCTTTATATGAATTGTAGAGGGCACAAAATACATGCTGTATAGAGAGATTCTGGAAACCCAGGCTACTCCATCCGATGGCCAAACAGGTGAAGTTCCCAAAGTAACTCCCGCTTCATTGATATTGCTGCTTTGAAGTTGTTGGCTGAAGATGTACCTAATGGATGTCCTGCTCTTCTAACAATCTGCATGCACTCTGCACACTCTACTGGTAGAAATGAACAGGGTGCACCCTTAAACTACTTAAAGGGGTTACCCAGGAATTTGTTTTTGTTTATTTATTTTATAATGTGCCTAAGAATTAACAGGCAGGTGATTGCAAAGGCTAGGGTCAGACTTGGTTTTGAACCCACGTTTCCAGGCAGCGCTAATATCGGACAGCGTTAATGACAAGCGCTGCCTGGAAACAAGGCCCCATAGAAACCCATTGTGTTCCAAATTATTAGGCACAGTAGAGTTTGTAAACATTTGATATGTTTGAAAGAACTGAAAATGCTCATTTGTTGAATTTGCAGCATTAGGAGTTCACATTCACTGAAACAAAAAGCTACTTAACTCCAAAACATCCTAACAGGCCAAGTTACATGTTAACATAGGAACCCTACTTTGATATCACCTTTACAATTCTTGCATCCATTGAAATTGTGAGTTTCTGGAGAGTTTCTGCTTGTATTTCTTTGCATGATGTCAGAATAGCCTCCCAGAGCTGATATTTAGATGTGAACTGCCTCCCACCCTCATAGATCTTTTGCTTGATTATACTCCTAAAGTTCTCTATAGGGTTGAAGTCAGGGGAAGATGGAGGCCACACCATGAGTTTATCTCCTTTCATGCGCATAGCAGCCAATGACACAGAGGTATTATTTGCAGCATGAGAGGTGCATTGTCATGCATGAAGATGATTTTGCTCCTGAAGGCACGTTTTTTTGCTTTTTGTACCATGGAAGAAAGTTCGCAGTCAGAAACTCTATATACTTTGCAGAGGTATTTTCACACCTTCAGGAACCTTAAAGGGGCCTACCAGCTGTTTCCCCATGATTCTGGCACAAAACATAGCTCTCCACTCCTTGCTAATGTCGCAGCCTTGTTGGGACATGGTGGCCATCCACCAACCATCCACTACTCCATCCATCTGGACCATCCAGGGTTGCTCGGCACTCATCTGTAAACAGGACTGTTTGAAAATTAGTCTTCATGTATGTCTGGGCCCACTGCAACCGTTTCTGCTTGTGAGCACTGTTTAGGGCCGAATAGTAGGTTTATGCACCACAGCAAGCCTTTGAAGGATCTACACCTTGAGGTTCAAGGGACTCCAGAGGCACCAGCAGCTTCAGATATATGTTTGCTGGTTTGTAAGGCCTTTTTAGCAGCTGCTCCTCATCAAGGCCTTAGGCATGCCTTCATTGCCTTGCAATGCATCTGCCAGCGTTTTGCAGATGCATCTGCAAGATCTGCATGCAGTACCCGCGGCGCCTATGTTTATAATGGAGCGCACAGATGTTTGCGTCCCTGGTGCGGGTGAGAGTGTGTGATATTGTAACCAGGCATCCGCCTGCGCACAGATCACTAATGGCGGGCAATGAGAGCGCACGGCGGTCTGCAAGCATCTGCAGACCGCCGTGCGCTCCATTATAAACATAGGGGCCGCGGTCTGCATGCAGATGCTTGCAGATGCATCTGCAAAACGCTGCAGATGCATCTGCAAGTCAGAAGGCAGCCTTAATCCGATGAACTTGCCTGGCAGAAACCTTCCCCATTCTGCCTTTATCTGCACGAACACATCTGTGCTCAGAATCTGCCACAAATCTCTTCACAGTACGATGATCACGCTTAAGTTTTCCTGCAATGTCTAATGTTTTCATACCTTGTCCAAGGCATTGCACTATTTGTTGCTTTTCGGCAGCAGAGAGGTCCTTTTTCTTTCCCATGTAACTTGAAAACTGTGGCCTGCTCAATATTGTGGAACACCCAGTTTTCCTTTTATTGGGCTCACCTGCCAAACTAATTATCACAGGTATCTGAGATTGATTTCAGTGATCCAAATAACCCTGAGACACAATCCCATCAATGGGTTTCATTGGAAAAAAAACCCTATGACACTTAAAACCAATTTTCATAATAATTTGGAACATGATGTATTAACTTGATAAGGTGTTGTTGTATGTATCCACTTCTCCAAATATGTGATGTCTTTTAATATTCTTTGAGCAATTTACAATAAGGATGATAAAAATTTTAAGACTAAACAGAGCTGTGTGACTGTTCCAACTATTGATTATCAAGAATATGGGTAAAAAACCTCCATTTGGGCTTCTCAAGTGTGTAAATCTGTAAATTAACAGCCCAGTCATGGCTCTCGTCCAGCCATGTCTCTGATATCCCCACCATGTCATAATTATTTTCCAACAAAATTAATTCATTCTAATTCCTCCATTTTGTTGGTGAGGCTCCTGGCATTAGTGTACACGCACGTTATGTATTTCTCTGTACCTCTATTCCTTCTGTTCTATACCCACCCCCCATGCCACTGCAAGTTCTTATGCACAAGTCACTTTGTGCACCATCTTCCCCTCCAATGCATTGAATACCTTCCCCCAATCCCTAGTTCAAAAACCCATCCATCCTTCTAATATTCTTCAAATAATCCAGTGATAAAACATAGGTACAACATAAACACAAAGGTTTCGATCAATATAGACCTCTATGTACTAGAGAGCCTGGAGCAATAGCATGTGCTCTGTGTGTGCCGTGGCATCCATCGCTGGTATGAGCCTTACACAGCACCTGCTAATATGCCAGGCTTTCCTCATAAAGCAATCTGTACACTGATGAAGGACTATATTTATTAAAGTAACATGATAAAGAATCTACTTGGATCCATATAACTAGAGAATCATCTACAACTCCCATAGACAGATACATGAATCCTAAAATGAAGAAGATGGTTTTAAATGAAATTAACATGTGCACCAAAGTACCGTATATACTCGTGTATAAGCTGACCCGTGTATAAGCCGACCCCCCTACTTTTGCCCCCAAAACCTGGGAAAACCTATTGACTCGTGTATAAGCCGAGGGTGGACCCCAGCACAGGTATACAGCCCCCAGCAGTGTGGTATACAGGCCCTCCCAGTGGTGGTATACAGCAGCCTTCCCAGTGGCATATACAGGCCCCAGCAGTATATACAGCAGCCCCAGTGGTATACAGCAGCCTCCCCAGTGGTATATACAGACCCCACCAGTATATACAGCAGCCCCAGTGGTATATACAGACCCCACCAGTATATACAGCAGCCCCAGTGGTATACAGGCCCCACCAGTATATACAGCAGCGCCAGTGGTATACAGTAGCCCCAGTGGTATACAGTAGCCCCGGGGTATACAGCAGCCCCCAGGGGTATACAGCGGCCCCCAGGGGTATACAGCAGCCCCAGGGGTACACAGCAGCCCCCAGGGGTACACATCAGCCCCCAGGGGTACACAGCAGCCCCTAGGGGTACACAGCAGCCCCCAGGGGTATACAGCAGCCCCAGGGGTATACAGCAGCCCCCATATGCTGGCACTCGCCCCCCCTGCTGCTTAACTTACCATCCCTGGTCTTCTGCACAGCGCCTGTCTTCTGTGTTCCGTCCTCCATGCTCCCGTCCTCGCTGCATCCGGGATCCCCGGCCGTCGCACGATGACGTCATATGCCTGCGACGGCCGGGAGCATGGAGGACGGAGCACCGAGGACCGGCGCTGTGCAGAAGACCGGGGATGGTAAGATAAGCAGCGGGGGGGGGCCCTTACACAGAGGGGAGGGGTGAGTGCCAGCATTTGGGGGCCAGATATGCACTGCTTCCCCCTGCCGCTGATTGACAGGGGGAAGCAGTGCATATATAATGAACGGCCCCACGTGACGGGGCCGCTCATACAGCAGCCTCCCCCCTCCTCCTCCAGCCTCCCCAGCCCCGGACACAGCCCCCACCACAGCAGCCTACCGTATTGACCCGTGTATACGCCGAGGGGGAGACTTTTCAGCCCAATTTTTGGGCTGAAAAACTCGGCTTATACACGAGTATATATGGTAAATCTGTCGATACACAAAATTTCCCCAGTCAATAATATATTGCAAAAGTTATAATTTATTAAGGATAAATTGAGTCTGACAAGATTAAAACTTTATTGTATACAAATATCATGTGGATCAAAAATAAGGTGCCAGAGAGAACAGAAAAAGGCCCTCAAGTGTCAGAAAAGCAGTAGAAAGAATCAAGGGGAGATCATAAACCACTAATAAATACTAGAAACGGGACAAATGAAACCCCTGTCAAAAAAATAGTACAGGGTAAATCTTAACCAACTACACACATAGTGAACCAATAAACCTACTACCAATTAGCAGCAAAGGAATAGTATATAAATTGGGGTATTTGAGAGAGACTGAATACAGGCCCACAAAGCAGTCATTCAAATACAATGGAACTCAACATAGATGTATAAACAGCTGCCTGTGGTCTTGGGGGCCACCCCTACATATGTTTGTGTAAAGGTGCCATCACACGCCTCCATATCGCCAGTGAGAACGCTGGCAATTTCCGAATTCAGCGATGTGGAAATCACATCGCATGTGCGTAGTGGCGTGTGACTGGGTGATTCTACGGGAGAAGTCGCCAGTGGAGCGTCGCCTGGTTGCCCTGCACTGCAGAGAAATCAGGCGATATCCACCAGGCGATATCACCGCATCGTGGCGTGTGACAGGGCAATAGTGATGTAGAAAGCGAGATCAGACATTCTGGAATCAATCCAATAGGTGTGCCTGAGCATGCTGTTTTCCACGCCCAGTCTGCAGCGATTGGTGGCTTATCCTGCATTCCCATTGGCTGCCCTTGGCAAAGGCGCCATATTTGAAGATCTGTGCATTCTTCAACAGACTCATCTTCTTCTTCTCTGCATCGCAAGTGTCAATAAAGGCATTCAAACTACGAGCGTCATGGACTAGCGCATCAGAATGATACTGTGTGTATGATGTTGACACGTCCTGACTAAATGCTCAATCATCCGATATTGATGATTGGTATATGATGTCATACACACAAATATATTTTGAATAAGACAATTCCTATTGCTGGTGTCTGCAATGTCCAAACCAACATGTTAACCATACACAAATCACAAACCATATGGTCCCACAAATTACATACTAATGCTTGTATGTCTTCCATTTGCTACGCACGTCCGTCATCCTGAGGTTCATTCTTGAGTCAGTTTGGTGACGCCAGGGTACCTGAAAGGCTCACCACTCTGTTGCTCCTTAAGTTGTCTGGGCCCTCAAGTCTCTTCGGCGTAACCAGCGTGCACTATGACGTCATTTCGTTGTTGGACTTATGCCCTGCCTTCCAGGTGCTTTCCCTTCCCTGCAGAGGTAGCGATGGCATCAGGACAGAGAGCTGCAGCATGGAGCAAGCAGACCTGATCATCCTCATTGACATCCTGGACAGGCAGGATTATTGGTGCCACCATCGGCACCAGCACCCACGTCTCCACAAGCAGGCCATCCTGCGCAAAGTGAAGAGGACCCTGCTGAGGAGACTGGGTGTGGACATCACCATCCAGCAGATCCAGAAGAAAGTGGCAGACTTGAAATACAAGTGTCCAGGGTGCATTGCCAACATGCGGGCACGGATTAGGAGGCTTTGTGGTGAGTAATTGTGATACACACATACCTCATCCCAACACCAAGCAAACATGTAGCACCACATGGAAGTGTAGCCTGGCAGATAGGTACCCTGAGTAGATGGTGGTGATGCTTCATCCCTCACCATCTGAAGGGTCTGCAAAATGCAAACATCAAGGAGCAGACTATACTACTATGTGTTGGCATTGTTGACGTCAACATTGCCGTTTTAACATTAGAACAACACACATACGCTGTGTAATAAGGCTGATGTCAACATCTATATCTTGTAAGTCATGTAATGCCCACCATTACACATACAGCCAATATCTGTGTGCTGTGTGACATATAGCCTGCCACACAAAGGTGTTGGCAATGCAAACATATCCATTACACATAGATAAATGTATACTGGCACATGACCAGTCCACCACCTGCTCCCTGTGTGGTTATGTGCATCTGTACATTAGCCTTGATATATATGGATGGGTCAGTTTTGTTTTTTCCTACATTAACACAGTGTATTGTTGGCCAATATGCCATCATTACTCCCCTGTATCACACACCATAGGTCTGCACAGACAACATTCCCGTACCAATATTGTGTGTCACACCCAAAGTCATGGCCACCACTATATGCGTGTGAGCAATGCATGGCCACCAAACTGTGTTTTTGCCCAGGGCCTTGTACAGATGTGCCCCATCAGCTGACATCACATCCCTTTGGCCAAACAAACAAACAAACATGTACATGCTGACTGAAGACATTCCTCACACTCATACAAATGACATTGGTGATGTTATATGTTTTGGTGATGGTGCAAAATGCTCTTTAAAAATATGTTCAACCTAACAGGGGAGGCAGAAAGGCCCCAAGACCGACCATCACCAGTGCAACCCCACCAGGCCCCAGACATACTCCCCCCAGCAACACCACCTGCCAGCCCAATGCCACCATTTTCTGGAAGGCCAGTCTCATCACCTGCTGGATTCACGCCTCAGAAGCAGCTCTCAGCCCCCCCTCTGCACCTGGCAGCCCAGTGTCACAGTGTAGGGAATAATGATAAGGGAATGGCAGTTACGGGCAGGGTGACGAGGGAAGACTAGTCGGACCCTAGTCTAGGAACCCTGAATGGCCCTGATCCCGAAGGTATCTCTGATGGTGAGAAGGTTTGGGGTACCAGCCTCTCCCTAAAACTCCTCCACCAGCCCTGCTCTATTCCCCCCTCACCTCCCTCCACAGAACTGGGATACAGCAACTCCAAAGGAAAGGACATCAGCCACACAAACACACAGGTCAGCACAGCACGGCTTCCAGGCATAGAGTGAAACTCTATCTGCAGCACCACCTGGTGGAAAGAGAGGCTACTTAAAGGCTAGGGGGAGGGCAGTTCAGTTGAGTCACACATTAACCCCTCAACCAGCAGTTGAACCTAATAGTGAATGCAGTTCTGGAGTACAACACAGGAGTCAAAGACCCTCACAACCGTCAACCATGCAGCTCTTAAAGACAAACACATACACAGCAGCTTCCAGCAATGTCAGCGCCAACTAAGCGCGTGACACCCAGCCTCTGACCCACCAAGGCCAGCCTCCACCCCAGCTGGAAGGGCACCAAGAGCCCTACCTGCGAGCCCAGGACCCACACACCACCGCCAGCAGGCGCCATCACCTCCTACCACCACTCCACCCAACGTAGCCAGCCCAGTTGGCAGCCCTGTCGGGACAGGGTGATAGTGAGCCTGGTGGAGGTGGCGCTGATGGTAAGTGTGGCCCATAATAAACCAGAAAGATTTTTAGACTCTGGCCTGTGTCACCCGGACATAATGCATTACTAATGTTGTTTGTTTTTGCTTTTCATATATGGCCCAGCAGCTGTGGGCGGCTGGCCGGGAACGGTCTCACCACCAGCCAAAAATGAAGTGCGGGCTCCCGTGCGAAATCATAAGTATGGTTACACATGCACACAACATTGTAAAACTCTCACAAACATGGTCCTGAAGTGTTTTTTTTCCCATACAGGACACCAAACCATACAGGATTTGTTTGATGCCCACCATGAGGCGCAGGCCAATTTGGACAGAATGTGGGCCATAATCCAGCGTTTCACCAAGGCATTTTGCGTGGGGGACTGGGTAGAGTGAGCAGTCATTGACAAAGATAGATAGGTCGGGTAGTGGGGTAGAGCGACTTGGGGGGGAAGACGATGAACTCAGTTTTGTCCATGTTCAGTTTAAGGAAGCAAGCAGAGAAGGATGAGAGGGTGGACAGGCATTATGGAATTTTGGATATTAGGCAGGTGATGTCGGGCCCAGACATGTAGATCTGGGTGTCATCGACGTAGAGATGGTACTGAAGGCCATGGGACTCAATGAGTTGTCCTAGGTCGAGAGTGTATATGGAGTAGAGTAGATGTCCCAGAACCGAGCCTTGGGGGACACCGATGGATAGGGGTAGGGTAAAGAGGAGGTGTGGGATTGGGTGACGCTGAAAGTCTGGTCCGTTAGGTATGAGGAGATCCAGGAGAGGGCTAGGTGAATGATACTAAGAGATTCCAGGATCTGAAGTAGGAGGGAATGGTCAACAGTGTCGAAGGCGGCAAATAAGTCGAGGAGGAGGAGGACGTAGTGTCGCATGCTCTTGGCGGTCAGTAGGTCATTGGTGACTTTGGTTAGGCTGTTTTGGTGAAATGGTGGGGTCAGAAGCCAGATTGTAGGCGGTCAAAGAGGGAGCAGGAGAAGAGGTAGGAGGACAGTTCTGAGTGGACGTGTTATTCAAGTAGTTTTGAGGGGAAGAAGGGGAGAAGAGATATGGGGCGATAGAAACAGATGTTGGGTCGAGGAAGGTTTTTTTGAGGATGGGTGTGATCAAGTCGTGTTTCAAGGCTGAGGGGAAGATGCCAGTAGTAAGCAATAAGTTGAAGAGTTCGGTTAGTGTTGGGATGAAGACTGAGGTGAGGCTGGGAATGAGGTGGGATGGGAGCGGGTCATTGGCGCTGGTGGTAAGGTGTGACTTTGCAAAAACTACTAGAAAAAAAGCAGCATCAAAAAACCTTACCATCAATGCCAAAAACAGAAACCAAGAGCACTTACAGGATGCAGTCAGAGCCTAAATGTGAAGCAAGCCCAGCTGCAGGCTGATAAATTACCTCTACCAGCAAAATGTGGGAGGCGACCTGCCATGCATACACTGGGCCTGCATAGAGCACCATTCACACTGATAAATATGATGCAGAGTGTCTGAAAGCTACCCAACTGCTCCGCTGCCTGAGCATTGGGCCGCACAGTACGATGCTTCTGCACCACTAGATGAATGGCACCCCTATGGGTCCAACTGCACCCTGGATGGATAAAAAAGTGCAAAGGTTTTTAATATGATAAATAAAAAACTTTTACAAATGGGATTTTGGTTCATGTATTGGCCCAAGACATTTAAGCTGATGATCCACATCACGGAATCCCATGCTCATCAGTCCTAACAAAACTGTACAAAAACTACTAGAAAAAAAGCAGCATCAAAAAACCTTACCATCAATGCCAAAAACAGAAACCAAGAGCACTTACAGGATGCAGTCAGAGCCCAAATGTGAAGCAAGCCCAGCTGCAGGCTGATAAATCACCTCTACCAGCAAGATGTGGGAGGCGACCTGCCATGCATACACTGGGCTTGTATATAGCACCGTTCACACTGGTACATATGATGCAGAGTGTCTGAAAGCTACCCAACCGCTCCGCTGCCTGAGCATTGGCCAACACAGTACGATGCTTCTGCACCACTAGATGAATGGCGCCCCTATGGGCCCAACTGCACCCTGGATGGATAAAAAAGTGCAAAAGTTTTTTATATGATAAATAAAAAACCTTTATAAATGGGATTTTGGTTCATGTATTGATGGTAAGGTGTGACTTTGAAGAAAGGAGGAGAGCTGATCTTCGGTAATGGAGGAGAGGCAGCTGATGGAGGGAGAGGGAAGTGTGGGTGAGAGGGGAAGCTGTGGGGACAGTGGGTCAAAGCTGTCTCTGATTTTATCGATCTTGTGCTTGAAGAAGGAGGCAAAGGCTTCAGCAGAGAAAAGGGGAGAGGGAGGAGGAACGAGCGGCGGAGAAAAGAAAGTTATAAAAAGCTGTTTGGGATTGTGGGACAGGGAGGTTATTAGGGATGAGAAGAAGGCTTTGGGAAAGTTTCGGGAGAAGGAGGTGTGATTTGTTGGGGAAGATGCGCCATTTTACCAGCTTAGTGCAGTGGCTGCTTGTTGATACTCAGACTGCAGGTCATTGCATGTGGTGTGTGGATGGTGCAGCATGGTGGACATGTCTGACTAGTTAGTGCCAGCCAGCGGCCATATTGGAGCTGCCCAGAGTTTTATAGGCTTGTGTCAGAGATATTAGGTTCGTAATCAGTGCTGCCTTCCTGTGCTATAAGGATGCAGGGCTGTGTCTGCCTACAGGACCACCGGTCTGTAGCCATTATTGTGTCTATATGTTTGTGCCAATCCTGCCATTACCATTAAAGGGGTTGTCCGGGCTCGTCACATAATCTCAGTGCATATCTAGGCTGCCGAATGTAGACAATCTGTAATGTACTTTGTGTCAGCTTTCTGCAGGGTTTCCTAGATAACACTTGTTTTGCGTCTGAACAGAACAACCAGGGGGGGTGTTCTGGCATGATAATGAACACTGGTCGTTTCCACCGACTCTACCCCAACCCCTCCCCCATAGCAACATCCCTGCCCTCCCCATCTACATGACTGAGCCTCTCCACAGGAAGAAATCCTCCTCTAGCAGCCATTGCTGTGATCAGACCTGCCGGTGTAGCTGCTCCTCCCCCGGCCAGACACCAGTGATGTATGGAAAGTCTGCAGAGAAGGGACAATGTGCTGTACTCAGGGCCGCTCAGTGATTACAATGAATAACTCCCTCTTATCAAGTGCTGTGTGAATGACATCTCTGTGTCACTGATGTCTTCACACAGCAGAAGATCTGGTGCAGTGTACAGTGTGAAGGATGGTCAGCACTGTGTCTCTAATGACACAAATACTGATTGAAGCAGCCTATCCAATCAGTAACTGCAACAGTGTGAAGTGTTGGGGGGTGTATGTATGGAGATATATATGATACTAAGGATTTTGATATTGTTGAGGAGTCCTTGCTTCTGTCGCCCCATCAGTCCGCCCGTCTTTCCTTCTTTCCTTCCTTCCGTTCATCCTTCCGTCCTTCCTTCTTTTCGTCCATCTGACTGTCCATCCTTCTTTCCATCCATCCTTCCATCCTTCCTTCTTCCCGTCCATCCTTCTTTTCCTCCTTCTTTCTGTCCTTCCTTCTTTCCATCTGTCCATCCGTCCTACTTTCTGTTCTTCCTTTTTTCTGTTCATCCTTCCGTCCTTTCTTCTTTCTGTCTGTCTGTCCTATCTTCTTTCCGTACTTTCTTCTTTCTGTACTTTCTTCTTTCCGTCTTCCTTCTTTCCTTCCACCATCCTTCCTTCTTCCCGTCCATCCTTCCTTCTTTCCATCCGTCCATCCTTCTTTCCATCTGTCCGTCCTTCTTTCCGTCCGTCCTTCTTTCCGCCCGTCCGTCCTTCGTTCCGTCCATCCGTCTTTCCGTCCATCTGACCGTCCATCCTTCTTTCCATCCGTCCTTCCATCCTTCCTTCTTTCCGTCCCTCCTTCTTTCTGTCCTTCCGTCCGTCCTTCCTTCTTTCCGTCCATCCTTCTTTTCCTCCTTCTTTCTGTCCTTCCGTCCATCCATCCTTCCATCCGTCCTTCTTTCCGTCCTTCCTTCTTTCCATCCTTCCTTCCGTCCATCTATCCGTCTGTTCTTCTTTCTGTCCCTCCTTCTTTCCATCCATCCTTCCTTCTTTCTGTCCTTCCTTCCGTCCGTCCGTCGCCCCATCAGTCCGTCTGTCCTTCCTTCCGTCCTTCTTTCCATCCTTCCTTCTGTCCATCCGTCTGTCCTTTCCGTCCCTCCTTCCTTACGTCCTTCTTTCCGTCCATCCTTCCTTCTTTCCATTGTAGCGACCGGTGGAAAGGCCGCGGGTGTGTGTGTATGATCTTTCTCAACAGAATCCCCATACTCAGGTTTAACCGATAATAACGTTTCTTTACTGGGAAACATGTTTATATCACAGTCAACCGAACTATATGCGCACTTGTATATATTAGAGTCTCTGGATCTTCACTTCTTCCGGGTACGCAGCAAGAAACTTTCCCTAAAATCACGTACCAGTCTATCACAGAAGATGTCGCTCCCACGTAGCAGGCCTGGGGGTCTCACGAGGACGGTCCCAGTGCAGCGCTGAAGGGGGAAACTCCTCAGTCTTCTTCTTTGGTCTCCTTCCACAGGTAACGGAATTTTTCTTTTAATGTCTCTCCCAGTCTCAGGGCACACCGAGCAGCAGAAGGAAGATCACAGCAGTACAAATGGCTCCCTTGTCGGTCACGGCCCCTGCACATGCACTCCGGGTGCTCGGCGGGCAAGGTTTTGCAGAGCGGCCAAAGTCACAGCACCAAAGTCCAGTGGCCCAGGAGCAGTCACGGGGCTTCTGCGGGGTGATTTTTCCGGCAAGGTGTAGCAAAGTAGCCCTCTTTCAACAGACATCCACAGGCAGATCTTCCCTGGCTCAGCTCTGGATCTGTACTGACTTCCTGCTGCTCTCTCTTCCTGAGTAAACACATTTGCTGAAAAGGGAATTTCCCACTTCCCTGCGTTTGTTTCAGCACTTGTCCACAAGGGGCAGTAGCGGACTGTGCACAGTTCATTTCCATATCCATTTCTATGATACAGTCTGAATTGCTCACCTCACTACATACCCCCCCACTTAAAGGTTGACAGTCCCTGTCAACAACCATCGGCTCCAAGGCAGTGATGGCTGTGGATATCACAGGGATTGATCTCCGGCGGGGTAGGGACCTCTGTTGGGGGAAACAGTCATCCCCCCGTTCACCTTCGCTCCCTTGTTCAGGGCTCACAATATCTCCAATAAACTCAGTCACGTTTTCTACCCGGGGAGAGTAGGATCGCCGGCGGTAGCGGCGCCGTTTGGGGGCAAATCTGCTTCCTTTAACGGGAACACCCCCAGGACCGGTGATGTCGGCGGCCTCTGTACCCTTCTCTCCCTTCACAACATCAAACTGTACCATCTCCCCATCACCAACGCTGCGGAGGCACTTACGAGGATTGTTACGCTTTATGGCAGTCTGATGTACAAACACGTCATCCTTTGTGTCATTCCTGTTGATGAAGCCATACCCATCGCGGACATTAAACCACTTCACCATCCCTGGACCCGAGTGGCCAGCACTTGCTTATCGGTCTGGCTCTGTCTCTTCACACCCTTTTCCCTGATCTCCCCTGCCGAGCGAGCCGCTTTGGCGGGGGCGTCTAGTTTAAAGGGGGCTGCTGTTGTGGGGCATGACTTGCTGGTTCTGGTATATCGGACTACGGGTGGAGGATGCGGACAACGGTTTGCCCTATGGCGGGGGTCGCCGCATGTCCAGCACCTTCCCATAGGCCGGCTGGGTTGCTGTCTCGCTTGCCTGTCCGCCTGTTGGTCTAGCATGAGCTGTAGCTGTAGTATCTGTTTCTGCAACTCTGCTACTACCTGCTTCAATTCTTCCGTGTCACTGTTCAGAGTGCTGGCACTGGATATGGACCTGCAGGCCGTAGTATAAGTCTGATTATAAGTTACTACCGGAAGGAGATTCTGTTGATCACACATCCTGCCGACTACGCCAGATGTAGCGACCGGTGGTAAGGCCGCGGGTGTGTGTGTATGATCTTTCTCAACAGAATCCCCATACGCAGGTTTAACCGATAATAACGTTTCTTTACTGGCAAACATGTTTATATCACAGTCAACCGAACTATATGCGCACTTGTATATATTAGAGTCTCTGGATCTTCACTTCTTCCGGGTACGCAGCAAGAAAAAAACACAACAATGAAGGTATCTTTCCCTAACTTTCCCTAAAATCACGTACCAGTCTATCACAGAAGAAGATGTCGCTCCCACGTAGCAGGCCTGGGGGTCTCACGAGGACGGGTCCCAGTGCAGCGCTGAAGGGGGAAACTCCTCAGTCTTCTTCTTTGGTCTCCTTCCACAGGTAACGGAATTTTTCTTTTAATGTCTCTCCCAGTCTCAGGGCACACCGAGCAGCAGAAGGAAGATCACGGCAGTACAAATGGCTCCCTTGTCGGTCACAGCCCCTGCACATGCACTCCGGGTGCTCGGCGGCAAGGTTTTGCAGAGCGGCCAAAGTCACAGCACCAAAGTCCAGTGGCCCAGGATCAGTCACGGTGACTTCTGCGGGGTGATTTTTCCGGCAAGGTGTAGCAAAGTAGCCCTCTTTCAACAGACATCCACAGGCAGATCTTCCCTGGCTCAGCTCTGGATCTGTACTGACTTCCTGCTGCTCTCTCTTCCTGAGTAAACACATTTGCTGAAAAGGGAATTTCCCACTTCCCTGCGTTTGTTTCAGCACTTGTCCACAAGGGGCAGTAGCGGACTGTGCACAGTTCATTTCCATATCCATTTCTATGATACAGTCTGAATTGCTCACCTCACTACACCATCCTTCCTTATTTCCGACCGTCCTACCTTTTTTCCGACCATCTTTCAGTCTTTCCATCCGTCCATCCGTTCTTCCCCTCAAGCCTGTATTTTCCCTTCACCCCTGGGAGATTTCCTGTTTTCCTTCCTCTTCTTCCATAACTTTTCTATTTTTCCGTCAATACAGACATATGAGGCTTCTTGTTGTTTTTTGCAGGACGAGTTGTACTTTTGAATGACGACATTTATTTAAAAATTGCAAAAAAAAATATGCAATTACACATTTGTTTTTTGGGTTTTTTATTCACCATGTTCACTATATGGTAACACTGACATGTCGGTATGATGCCTCGGGTCAGTACTATATGGTAACACTAAGGTGTCGGTATGATGTCTGGGGTCAGTACTATATGGTAACACTGAGGTGTCGGTATGATGTCTGGGGTCAGTACTATATGGTAACGCTGACATGTCGGTATGATGCCTCGGGTCAGTACTATATGGTAACACTGAGGTGTCGGTATGATGTCTGGGGTCAGTACTACATGGTACCACTGAAGTGTCGGTATGATACCTCGGGTCAGTACTATATGGTAAGACTGAGGAGTCGGTATGATGTCTCTGGTCAGTACTATATGATAACACTGAGGTGTCGGTATGATGCCTCAGGTCATATATAAATAAATAAATAAATAAGAACGGACGGACGGATGGAAAGACTGAATGATTGACGGAAAGAAGGAAGGAAGGACGGCCGGAAATAAGGAAGGATGGAAAGAAGGAAGGATGGACGGAAAGATGGACGGATGGAAAGAATGAAGGACGGACGGAAAGAATGAAGGACGGACGGACGGAAAGAAGGACGGACGGAAAGAAGGGACGGAAAGAAGGAAGGAAGGACAGACGGGAAGAAGGAAGGACGGACGGATGGAAAGAAGGAAGACGGAAAGAAGAAAGTACGGAAAGAAGATAGGACAGATGGACAGAAAGTAGGAAGGACGGATGGACAGACGGAAAGAAGGAAGGACAGTAAGAAGGAAGAACGGCATGGATGGTCGGAAAGAAGGAAGGACCTTCGGAAATAAAGAAGGATGGAAAGAAGGAAGGATGGACGGAAAGAAGGACGTAAGGACGAACGGAAGGAAGGAGGGACGGAAAGGACGGAGGGATGGATGGACAAAAGGAAGGATGGAAAGAAGGACGGAAGGAAGGACAGACGGACTGATGGGGCGATGGACGGAGGGAAGGACGGAAAGAAGGAAGGACGGATGGACGGAAAGAAGGAGGGACGGAAAGAAGAACAGATGGATAGATTGACGGAAAGAAGGAAGGACGGATGGAGGAATGGAAGGAAGGACAGAAAGAAGGATGGAAGGAAGGATGGATGGAAGGAAGGAAGGAAGGACAGAAAGAAGGATGGAAGGAAGGACAGAAAGAAGGAGGAAAAGAAGGATGGACGAAAAGAAGGAAGGATGGAAGGACGGACGGACAGAAAGAAGGACAGACGAAAAGAAGGAAGGATGGAAGGACGGATGGATGGAAAGAAGGAAGGACGGTCAGATGGACGGAAAGACGGACGGATGGAAAGAATGAAGGACGGATGGAAAGAATGAAGGACGGACAGAAAGAAGGACGGACGGACGGACAGAAAGAAGGACGGACGGACGGAAAGAAGGACGGACGGACGGAAATAAGGACGGACGGAAAGAAGGACGGACGGAAAGCAGGACGGACGGACGGAAAGAAGGACGGTCGGAAAGGACGGACGGAAAGAAGGACGGTCGGAAAGGACGGACGCAAAGAAGGACGGGCGGAAAGAAGGACGGACTGAAAGAAGGACGAACGAACAGAAAGAAGGACGGACGGATGGAAAGAAGGACGGACGGACGGAAAGAAGGACGGTCAGAAAGGACGGACGGACGGAAAGAAGGACGGTCGGAAAGGACGGACGGAAAGAAGGATGGACAGACGGAAAGAAGGACGGACGGAAAGAAGAACGGACGAACGGAAAGAAGGACGGACATAAAGAAGGAAGGAAGGACGGGCGGGAAGAAGGAAGGACGGACGGATGGAAAGAAGGAAGATGGAAAGAAGAAAGTACGGAAAGAAGATAGGACAGACGGACAGAAAGATGGAAGGACAGAAAGAAAGAAGGAAGGACAGAAAGTAGGAAGGACGGATGGACAGATGGAAAGAATGAAGGACAGTAAGAAGGAAGAACGGCACGAACGGTCGGAAAGAAGGAAGGACCTTCGGAAATAAGGACGAACGGAAGGAAGGAAGGAGGGACGGAAAGGACGGACACTTGGACGGAAGAAAGGACAGAAAGAAGGAGGAAAAGAAGGATGGACGGAAAGAAGGAAGAATGGAAGGACGGACGGACAGAAAGAAGGACGGACGGAAAGAAGGAAGGATGGAAGGACGGATGGAAAGAAGGAAGGACGGTCAGATGGACGGAAAGAAGGAAGGATGGAAGGATGAACAGAAGGAAAAGAAGGAAAGATGGGCGGACTGATGGGGCGACAGAAGCAAGGACTCCTCAACACTATCAAAATCCTTAGTATCATATATATCTCCATACATACACCCCCCAACACTTCACACTGTTGCAGTTACTGATTGGATAGGCTGCTTCAATCAGTATTTTTGTCATTAGAGACACAGTGCTGACCATCCTTCACACTGTACACTGCACCAGATCTTCTGCTGTGTGAAGACATCAGTGACACAGAGATGTTATTCACACAGCAGAGGCTTTGTTACAGTGTGTCACAGATTACATCAGTGTCTGCCGTCCCCTGTGCAGGTTAGAAGCTGCAGACCCCCATCACTGGGCTCACACAGTCCATTCTCCTTCCCTGCTCCTGATCACAGCCCGGGACAGTGAGGGAAGGAATCACTGATAAGAGGGGTTATTCATTGTAATCACTGAGCGGCCCTGAATACAGCACATTGTCCCTCCAGTGCAGACTTTCCATACATCACTGCTATCTGGCCGGGGGAGGAGCAGCTACACCGGACAGGTCTGCTCACAGCAATGGCTGCAGGGGAGGATTTCTTACTGTGGAGAGGGCTCATTCATGTAGATGGGGAGGGCAGGGATGTTGCTATGGGGGAGGGGTTGGGGTAGAGTAGGTGGAAACGACCAGTGTTCATTATCATGCCAGAACACCCCCCCTGGTCGTTCTGTTCAGACGCAAAACAAGTGTTATCTAGGAAACCCTGCAGAAAGCTGACACAAAGTACATTACCGATTGTCTACATTCGGCAGCCTTGATATGCACTGAGATTATGTGATGAGCCCGGACAACATCCTTGTTCTGGATTCTTCTGTGTAGTTCTTGTATGTGCGTATGATGGCGCTGATATCCTTGTGTGTGGACATCTTTTTCTCTATTCCTCTAAATTAAAATGTCCACTATTATACTCTTTTTTACAAGATAGATATAGATCTGTATGAACCAGATTGTTTTTTACCGAATAAAATAATTTACTATCGGGGAGGGAGGGGGTGCCGTTTTCCAGTTTGCCTCAGGCAGCAGAGAGGCTAGGTTCACCCCTGGCTGGATAAGTAGTCATGTCGGTTTGGGCCAGATGGATAATATGGAAAAAGTGAACAACTCAGTCAGAAAGAATGTCAGCTGTAAGTCATCTAGTCATCTAATATACAACTATACTAGTAATCATTGTATGTTCCCAAGGACTGGTATCTATCACTATATTGTCCCTGTATGGTGGTAATATCAGTTCTCGTCTTTGTATAGAGATGTATTTTCAGCCTGGTCATCTCCTGAGGTTCCCCTATAACCACAATTAGGGTGTACCACTGTAATTGTAACCAGTGATCACAAAGACATTTCGCCCCTTCCCTAAGTGGATCCTCTACTTACGCTTCTGCTTGCCACCAATCGCTACCAGCACAGAGCAGTCACAAACAGCTCCAACTGACAATTCTGAGGCTTTAACTGACATGATACAAACAAGTTTCTTCCTTCTGCTCTGCTTTGTTGACGGGGCATGACTGCCAATAACATTACTGACTCTCTGTTGCCAGCTCCCTGTTGCCTAAATGCGGGGATCTGGCTGTCAATCATTTCAGTAGGGATAGGGCGAGTCTACTCACTAGGACTCGTTACTCGGCGAGTAGTAAGGGACTCGCAGGACTCGGTACTCTGCGAGTTTCCCAGCGATTACTCGCACAGTTAACGTATCCAATGAAAATCAATGGCAATCCATAGTTTTGTCAGAGACTCTGACAAAACTAGGATTGCCATTGACTTGCATTGGACTCGTCACTGTGCAAGTAATCGCAGGAAACTCGCACAGTAAGGAGTCCAGCTGTCTGCTCTGTGTCGGGCACAGGTCCTGCAGGCTGCCGCAGCTCCAGGGTCCTAGAGCCCGCTTCTCTCCATGTGCACAGAGATGATGTAGCAGAGCTGAGATTGTTCTCAGTCTGCTCATTCCCTGTGCATAGACATCTATATCTATGCACAGGGATGTAGCAGAGGGACATCGCGTTTTGGACTAGTCGGACGGAATAGGATTTTTTTTTATTAAAGATGGAGTCCCTAATGGCTTTTTTATTTTATTTCTAATAAAAATTTTCTCTGTGTTGTGTTTTTTTTAACCCTTTATCGGAGATTGTTAGTGGCCGTGTCAAACGTGGCCTGACATTAAGAATCTCGGGCTTAATACCAGCTTGTATAAAAAGCTGGTATTAACCCTTTATTACCCAGCATGCACCGCCACCAGCGCCGCTGGAAGAGCGGGTTCAGCGCCAGAGGATGGTGCTTCAATGAACGCGCCATCTTCTGCGGGCTGCAATTTGGCAAAAAACATGGCGGCACCCATCGCTCACTGCCGCTAGTACTCCCCTGGATCTACGGTCCTGCACCCATGCCCCTCACCCTCCGGAACCTGCCTGTGGCACCCCCGCTCGGCTGCCACACCCCTTGCCCAGTAATATTTCATTTTTAATTTTTTTTTTTTTTTTACATTCTCCTTTTAAGACGCACCCCCGTTTTCCCCTTCTCACAGTTTGGGGGAAACAAAAGTGCGTCTTAAAAAGGGAAAAATACGATAATTATTTTTTTGCTTTCACTGATCCAAGTAACGAGTGTCCCAAACACTCTAATATTCGTGCGAGTAATGAATAGTGTCGAATATATTCCCTCATCACTATTAATTACCTTTAAGCTCAGAAAAATATTTGATATTTAAGCCAATGCAAATTTTATGTACAAAAAAAGGAAAATATTTTTGCAGGTCTAGATGTATCTGCTAAGCAATATCTAATAGTAGCTATCCCTGGAAATAATGTTGGAATATTGACATCTGTGCCAAAGTGGTATTTACCCAACCAGCACAAAATGATGAATCGTTTGGAAAGTAATGGAAAGCTTTTTAGCGGTAATCAGAGAGAAGGATGTTATATCGTTATACTATATTACACAAGTGCTTCTATCCTTATTCGAACTTTGAAACTTTATGTGACGGAGGAATGAAAGAGCATTTTGTATGTGTATGTGTCCTTGTCTGCTTACACATAAAACATTATTCTGCTTAGAAGCTTCTTCACAGAGCTCTCATACGGGAACAGCTTGAAACATGCTCATTATTTGATTGTCTTTATGAAAGTGCACAAATAAAGCAGGTAAAGCCTTTGAACCCCTGTGGCTATGGTTACCTCCAGTGAAAGATTTGAACAGCGATAAGAGAGATGAAATGCAAATGCTTGCCGCTGTTTGCAAAGGAATGTAGAACATTTGCATCATATGAATATTGCACGCTCAGGCTTCAGGATTTCTATATCATGGTGTGGCAGATCTATTTCACACATACATAAATAAGAACCGAAAACTGATTCCACTTCACGCAGCTGCACATTTTAACTCTTCATATACCAAGACCAAAAGGACCTGGTACATCATTTGTGGGTTTTTACGTCACTTTTCTTTTTTTTAATCTTGTGTTATTTGTAATTATTTATTGCACCAAATTCATTATAATAATGCACGTGATTCATAACATTTGCAGGAAGTCAAAAATTGTCTATTTTCCAGTTTTTTACCATTTTTACTAGAATAAGGCTACTTTCACATCAGTGATTTTGGTGGCAGATCCGGTAGTTTTGCCACATCTGCTGCGTAACGGCTCACTTGCGGCAATCCCAATTCATTCTGTATGGGACTTGCGGTCATGTGCGGCACTTATGGTTTTGCCAGGTCTGAAACTTGCGGCAAGTCAAAAAAACGCGGCAAGTGACTCACCGTGGCCGGGACTCCGGTTTAGACAGGCGTTTGCTTCTTCGTCCTTGTCACGGGTGGACCGCGCCTGCCTGTAGTGGGGCCCGGTGGTGCAGATCAAAAAGTGAAGACGTCTTGTGGGAACAGATTAAGGGGTTAATTTGTCGTGACGCCACCTATGAGAGATTCGGTAACTTCCTCCGGGGGATGGAATGCAGCAACATGGAACGCTCCCCACAGGCTGAGCAGTGATCCCCGGAGCCAGAAGCTGCACAAGATGTTGTGAGGCAGCTGCGGTTACCTTAATGCGCGGATAAGCAGTTCATAAGAAGGCACGGACACCGTAAGTCTCTGTAACGGGTTTCTTTACTGTAACCAGCAGGCAGTACATGGTATACAGTTTGTAGGTAGTGGACCGGGTGGACTCAGCAATGATCAGTGTGTTCTCAGAGATCCGCGGTGTTCCTCCATTCTATCTAAGTACTGTGCCGTTGTCGCCCAGGAATACCAGATCGGGTACAGGGAGGCTGCTTGAATGCCCTATCCGGGGTATACGTTCCGGATGCTTTGGGGAGCCTTGGGTCCCTTGGTGGGTACACCGCTGGTTAGACGACTGGATTTGGCGATGGTGGGGTGCTCCTGAAAAGTGATCCCTCCATTCCTCTGGTTTGCATAGCAGAGCTGGACTACTGCTAGCTTCGGTACCAGCAAACCAGCTGTAGATGGGCACGGGATGATATTGAGACCGCATTTTGAAGCCCGTAGATCGGTTGGTAATGCACCGGGAGTAATGGTGCTCAACCGTGGTGACGGTAGGGAGATGGCCGGTAGAAGGTGGCCAGGGGGCCGCACGGGACTGTGCAACCCCCTCTCCTAGGTTGTAGAGCTCGTGGTTTTGGCTCCTTCTCCTATGTTGCTCGGAGAGTTCTCCTCCTCGACTCTTAATAAAAACTAAACTTCCACTACACACTACCCTTACACTCCGCCCACCAGGACCTGATTGTCCCTGTATGCTAGGTGATGCATGCAGGGTATGGATCTCTGAGTTAACTGTGTGACTGCTGGGTCAGAGAATATTGCTGCTGCTTTTGTGGCTGTAATACCGTCCTCTGACACACTCGGTGCGGGGCACCACACTAGCAGCGTTTTTTTTCGTTGCTGCAAGTGCCAGATTTGCCAGATTTGGCAAAACTGCAAGTCCCAGACATGACCGCAAGTCTTATAGGGAATGAATTGGGCTTGCTGCAAGTGAGTCGTTACTTGGCAGATGCGGCAAAACTACCGGATCTGCCACCAATGGAAAAAAATCACTGATGTGAAAGCAGCCAAAACTCTACGGCATGAAATCCTATCAGTGTGCACAGGTGCAATGCCAGACACGGTAAATTGAATCAGAAAAAACAGCGGCACTCTGCTAAGACATACAATAGAAAAATACAGCAATATTTCAGCTAGGAAAAAAGGTGAAAAATGGAGACACTCAGCTTTATAAATATGGCTATACCGATAAAGCGCCCAGTAGCCACGTTGAGGCGTGTCTCTTATACTGGGTTCCTGCGCTAAGTCACAGCCTCTATCTGGATTATAAACCTCCTATTTTATGGGCGAGTAGAAACCTGCTGCCAGAGAATAATAGCATCATGGGCTAATGGGGGTGGGGAAAGGTGCCTAGACGTGGCTACTGGGTGGTTTATTGATAGGGCCATACTAATAGAGCTAAGTGTGTCAATTTTTCACCTTCTTTTCTTAGCTGAAATATTGCTCTATTTTTCTATTGAATGGCAGTATCTGGTGAGGTTTTTTTTTTTAACCTCAGTACTTGTAAGCCTAAACCAGGAGAGGATCGTTCAGAGGAAAAGTATAAGGGCCTTTTCACATCTGCATTTCTTTTCCGTTTGTGTTGCAATCTGTTTTTGACAGCATGTATGGCAAAAACACATTGCAAAATAATCCAAAAATGCACCCATTGATTTAAATGGAAAACACAAAGAAAACTCATGTAAAAACCACGTTATTTTCAGAAAACGCAAACCCAGCCCAAAATGTGTCCTGCAACGTTTCGGGCTGTGTTTGCAAAAATGCATGCACTTTGCGTTTTCTGAAAATAACATGCGTTTTTACATGAGTTTTCTTTGCACTTTCCATTTAAATCAATGGGTGCATTTTTGGATGCGTTTCCATGCGTTTTTGCAGTGCAGATGGTAACTTCTGCAGATTTTTACCCATTCTTGGTTTGGGCTTACAAAACATTCGATAAAAAAAAATAATCAAGTACTCAATGTGTGCACGTGACCTTGTAAAGCAAAAACAAATTGAATTTTTTTCAAAATGAAGCAAAAATTCTACAACATTTTTGGCAGATATTTAATCACTAAAGGGGGCACTGGAGAATAATTGTGGCAAATCTTTTGGAAAAGTTATGTGTGATGAAATAGGTTAAAAACAACTGGAAAATCATAAACCACGTTCACAGTGGTAAACTAAAGAAAAAGAAACACAGGCGAACATACAATACAGACCAAAAGTTTGGACACACCTTCTCATTCAAAGAGTTTTCTGTATTTTCATGACTATGAAAATTGTACATTCACACTGAAGGCATCAAAACTATGAATTAACACATGTGGAATTATATACTTAACAAAAAAGTGGGAAACAACTGAAAATATGTCTTATATTCTAGGTTCTTCAAAGTAGCCACCTTTTCCTTTGATTACAGCTTCAAGAGGTAGTCACCGGAAATGGTCTTCCAACAGTCATGATGGAGTTCCCAGAAATGCTTATCACTTGTTGGCCCTTTTGCCTTCACTCAGCTGTCCAGCTCACCCCAAACCATCTCGATTGGATTCAGGTCTGGTGACTGTGGAGGCTATGTCATCTGGCGTAGCACCCCATCACCATCACACCTCCTTCTCCATGCTTCACGGTGGGAACCAGGCATGTAGAGTCCATCCGTTCACCTTTTCTGCGTCGCACAAATACGGTGGTTGGAACCAAAGATCTCAAATTTGGACTCATCAGACCAAAGCACAGATTTCCACTGGTCTAATGTCCATTCCTTGTGTTCTTTAGCCCAAACAAGTCTCTTCTGCTTGTTGCCTGTCCTTAGCAGTGGTTTCCTAGCAGCTATTTTTCCATGAAGTCCTGCTGCACAAAGTCTCCTCTTAACAGTTGTTGTAGAGATGTGTCTGCTGTTAGAACTCTGTGTGGTATTGACCTGGTCTCTAATCGGAGCTGCTGTTAAGCTGTGATTTCTAAGGCTGTTGACTCGGATGAACTTATCCTCCACAGCAGAGGTGACTCTTGGTCTTCCTTTCCTGGGGCGGTCCTCATGTGAGCCAGTTTCTTTGTAGAGCTTGATGGTTTTTTGCAACTGCACTTGGGGACACTTTCAAAGTTTTCCCAATTTTTCAGACTGACTGACCCTCATTTGTTAAAGTAATGATGGCCACTTGTTTTTCTTTACTTAGAATTTGTATTATGGCTAGAAAAAAGCAGCTAACAGTCTATTCAGTAGGACTACCTGCTGTATATCCACCAGACTTCTGCACAACAAAATAGATGGTCCCAACCCCATTTATAAGGCAAGAAATTCCACATATTAAACCTGACAGGGCACACCTGTGAAGTGAAAACCATTTCCAGTGACTACCTCTTGAAGCTCATCAAGAGAATGCCAAGAGTGTGCAAAGCAGTAATCAAAGCAAAAGGTGGCTACTTTGAAGAACCTAGAATATAAGACATATTTTCAGTTGTTTCACACTTTTTTGTTAAATATATAATTCCACATGTGTTAATTCATAGTTTTGATGACTTCAGTGTGAATGTACAATTTTCATAATGAAAATACAGAAAACTCTTTGAATGAGAAGGTGTGTCCAAACTTTTGGTCTGTACTGTAAATAAAATAGAAATTGAAAGAGGGTGCAAGAAAAAAGATGGATTTGGAGCAAACAAAAAAGGAGCAAAGCACAAAACCTCAACAAAGACAGGTGCAAATGTAAGAATGAACTGGGCCCAAAATATAGGTGTGCAATAAACCATGCCCTACATAAGTCACAGCTATGTATATACAGATCAAACACTTTAGGAAACAAATTTGAGCAACTGAACTTCCTGTAGCAATATTACATGGCACATTCACATATGTAAATTGATGTATTACCATGCTATTAACACATATAAAATTAAAAATAAAATAGTTGTAGTAAATGTACAGCATGCATACAGCATTTGCACGTGGTTTGCTTCAGTGTGATAACTGTGAGGTTTTCTGTATCTTACCATACCTAAATTTTTTAGGTAATTTTAAGAAGTTGTGGATTATTGTATCAATTGAATTCCTTAAACTGCTAATGCAGCCTTGGGGTTGAAGTTTACAGTGTCTCTATGTGACTGCAGACTTGTGAATATATTGTGTGCATACAGGATTCTCAGTTGCCATCCTCAGGAACATACTGATGTTCACATTATGACTAGAAGTATCTCGGCTCGCACCATACTGCTCAAATTTTATAGAACAGAAAGAAGGACAAACTATGCAGCACGCTATGTGCCCCATGTCTTTTTTATCACCGATAGTCACATCCCAAGTAACATCCACTTACCATTTCTTTCTGCTGGGACTCAGAGGACCGGAAAGATCAGGAACACCCCAGTTTATGCTGTGGAAATGGAACTATACTTAAGTTATGTGATTGCTATCCTACATTTGAAATTATGACTGAAGAACTGTGGAAATTGTTAATTAAATAGCAGTTGTTTAAAGGTAACTAGTCAACTCGTTTCTGCCCTCAAACCTATCACTACCTGTCCCTGCAGCTTCTTAGTACATCCCTAATTATCCCTGTTTGCCGGGGCGTAACTACATTAGGTGCAGGGGTTGCGATCGCACCCGGGTCCTGCAGCCTAGGGGTGCCCCAAACGTCCCTTTGGCCCATAGAAAAAGACTAATACTACTAAAGATTTGCAATAATTGGGGGCCCCGTTGGAGCTTTCGCATCGGGGCCCCGAGGCCTGAAGTTACGCCACTGCCTGTTTGACCTAAAACTGTACTATAATGGTTGTGAAAGTTGATTTTGTGACTTAATGTCTGAATGTTAATTACTCCTCTTGACTATGTGGCACCCCTGGGTCAAAGTGCCACAGTGTCATCACTGCCCCCGGGTGGTGGTGTCACAAGAGAGCAACAAAAGGGTCTTCTCATCAGGTAACACACACACAACACTCAGGCTCAGGGTGAGCTTCCCTATAAATTCTGGTCTGGAGAGGGGCTAGTCAGTGCAGTTCCTGGGAGGACTGTGAAGAGGACCAGGGTGTAAAAGACCCGTACTAAGCTCTTCCCAAGGTCACTAACTAAGTTCGAGGTCTGAGGTTAGGGTCTGAGGAGAGAAGCAGAAACACACTGGGGAGGCTGAGCAACCCTGTGCTCACCCCAGAGGAAAGGTGCAAAGAACGGACACCGGAGTCCGAGACTGTGCAGGGTCTCACGTCCCAGCAGTCAACACCGGTAGGTGCGGATTCCAGATTCCTCAGCCACACTGTACCCACAGACACAGCAAGATAGAGAGTTCAGGAGCTGACACCCAGGAACAGGGTAGTAAGAAAGGACTCGAGTTGCTTGTCATACCAGTACCTTGCAGGAAGAGACAGTGCTGGCAGCTCAGCTCATGGCTTCAGAAGGTGAAAAAGCCACAGGCCTCTGGCCTGACGGTCTGAGGTATGGAAATGCAAGACACTACACGCACTCCAGTAGAACAGAGCTGGCTAAGTGCAGTTCTTGAGGGCCATAAAAAGTGTATGTTTTCAGGATTTCCTTAGCATTGCACAAGGTGCTGGAATCATCACCTCTGAAGGTGATGAAATTAACATCTGTGCATTGCTAAGGAAATCCTGAAAACTTGCACTGTTTTCAGACCTTGAGGACTGTAGTGAGCTACTCCTGCCCTAGTAGTCTCTGAAAGTAGCAAAGGGGCTGAAGAATCTTCAAGCCCTTTCACCACAACTGCGGCTCTCCCTGGTCCCTATTAAGTCATGTGACCACGGGTGTGTTGTTTGATGCTTTGTTGCCACAGATTTCGAGAATGTGCATCAAAGTCTGCATGTTTATCCTAAAGCCAGCAAAGTCTATGACATATGCTCTGTCCACATTACTTTTTGTTTTCCTTGCACATGTGGTTTAGATTTAGTTTTTTTCTGCCCCAAAATCTACAACAAACCCTGAGGAAAAAAACACATTGGCACAGCACTTCTTAACTCTTAGACTTTGGCTTCAAGAAAGTCATGCAGATTTTGATGCAGATTCTCAAAATCTGCTTCAAAAGAAGCATCAAACAACATAGCGTGGGGACGGGGCCTTACAACAATATGGTGGGGTCAAGATCACAGAAAGCGTCACCCATATGCTGTGAAAGCAGAAAAATGCAGGCAGATGTAAGAATGTGACAAGCGGTGCCATCACATACATTACTGCACTTCATACTTTAGGGGGTCACACAGTGCCTACCCCACAAGTTTAAACTGCGCTGCACTCCCTGACGTCACCACTCCTCACGTGCACTGTCTCACTATACCAGTGATATGTATCCATTACATGTAACACAATATCGCGGCTCTCACTAGACAGCTAGTGTTACAAGCACTGACGCCACTGAGGTTATCTCAGATCACACGTGATACCCCCTGTGTAAACAAAGACAACCTCAGGGAAGTCATGAGGATGTCTGAGGTTCATGATCCTGCCCAGAAGCATGGTGAATGTGACAGCAGCACTGAAGCTTGCTACGTAATAGTGTAGGTAGATCATTTGTGTGCGAAAACAGTGGGGCTCCACTGTAAAATGGTTTGAGCTGTGTTAGGCAACTTTTGGGCCCCTTTGAAGGTGTTTTCTAGGCCCTTGATTTTGCCTCCCATTGATTTGAATGGATGTAGGGAAAAAATGGTGTATCGCAATCCGCGCTGCAGAATCATCCGCTCCAAAAGTAATGCATATGAAGATGGAACTTCAACATAACTCCTTTATTTCCTCCTACGGTTTCGGCGCCCTCCGGGCACCTTCCTCAGGATCCCTGAGGAAGGTGCCAGGAGGGCGCCGAAACGCGTAGGAGGAAATAAAGGAGTTATGTTGAAGTTCCATCTTCATGTGCATTACTTTTGGAGCGGATGATTCTGGCAGCGCGGATTGTTATACACCATTTTTTTCCCTACATCTTGATGTGTTTCCACACTGGAGTGGACGGTGGAAATCCTGCAGCAGCCATCTGGTAATAAGCATTGAATACGCCTTCAAGCCAGTTGTGGGTGACACAACTGCCTCAGGTGAGTGAACCCCCTTTTTCACCACTTTGTACTTAGTGCCATAGTGATAGGGCACTATTGCGCCTCTTGTTCCCCCTCCTTCTTTTAATTGATTTGAATGGGGCTTGGAAGTTCGGTAAAATGTTCGCCGAACAAGTCAGCGAACCATATGCCCGTTCGCCGAACCGAACTGAATCCGAACTTCAAAAGATTCGCTCGTCTCTAGTAAGGAGCTGTGTGGCTGTGAATCCACCATTTCAGGGAAATAAAATGTCCAGACGCTGCAGCACAATTTGCCTGCCTTTCTGCCTTTTATTGCTTGCATCTCAGTATGTTCTGTCTTCCTCCTACCTCTGTCACAGAATTTAATAGGCTCTGTAACATTTCGCCACAATGAGCTGACATGATTGTCTATTTTGCTTTTGCCAGGACAGATTTGAACTGTTTTTCCGAGCCGATTATGCATGGCTAAAGGTGGGGGGTTCATTAGAGAAATGAGCTGATAACTCTGATAAGATATATCATAAAGTTTATTCTATTCGCCTGTGCTATTGATTGACACAAAGGTTGCATAAATTACATTGACCATTTAATGTTCGTTACAATTGAAATTTAGTATATTATATTGTTTAAAGTGACTAGAAGGAGTGAGCTCATATGAAAGAATTGCCATTATTTTAGCTGCTTCTACTGTATCCTCAGTGCCTTATTGTTTTCTGTATAACCTCCCCAAGGCAATCACTTCACACAAATAATTATTACATACAAATTATGGAACTGTCTCTTAGCATTATGATAATAATTGCAGCCTGGCAATGGGGAAACAAACTTCTAAGCGAATACACAGAAGCTGGAACAATACATCACCAGTTAATCGCCTATTAAATAGTATAGATAAAGTTAATTGCTCAGAGATGGGCTATTAAAACTTTGAAAGGGTCAGTCCTAAATTAAGATTAATACCAAGAGAACAATAGGTCCTTAATTTTCTAGGATCACAACCATTAAACAGTATTTTATTATGATTGGTTATTACAATGTAATATCCAATACAGTATTTAAAGAAAACAAAATGAAATCCTAAGGTACTCCTCCATTGGAAATGCTGAATGGACATGCTTTAGGCCTCCATTTGGTTTAATTCCTTTTAATGAGTAGGAGGCGTATACAAAAAAAATGTATACTGACTGGCAGTGTTTATGAACTGGATAAATCAAGACCTGTAATACGAAATGATACCAAGTGTTATGAAATTTTGGGAGGACATGGAAAAAAGGAATCTCCTCTTTTCAATAGTGTAAAGAAAATTTGTCAGCAAGTTTTCGTTATGTAAACTGAGGACAACGGTGTTGCAAAAGCTTAGAAACAAAGAGCAGCTGTGCTTTTCTTTTCAGGCTTTGTGCAATTGTTTATGTAAAATAATGGTTTATTACCCTGTGATCACATTACAGGACTAGAAAGTTACTTGCAGGGAAGTCACACACCCCTTGCTGTGATTGACACTTCACTCTCAATGCACAATCTCTATTGAGAGCATAGTGGAGAGAGGTGGGGAGAGGTGGGCAGCTAGCTATCTCAGCTGTGCTACATGCCTAGAACTAAATTTGATTGTGTGAGAATAGCTTCAGCCAGAAATCTATGTGATACCTCGTTGGATTCAGGGTTTCTTTGCCTACACTATGTAGCTATCAGCTGAGGCAGCAAGATCCTGCTGTCCAATTTCTTTTAAATTTTAATCTATAAATGTGCCACTCAGCATTTTCATGTATTTACTTGTCGCTTTTGACTGTTCAGTAGAGACTTAGTGCAACATAGCGGGCATTATTCGAGCTGAGATGTGAGTTGTATAGATTGCCACCATGGAAACATTCTGTTTGTTAAAATAATATTGTTTAAGTAATTAAACCCTTATGTAGTCCTTTATTTCTCACTAGATTAATTCCCGATGCTATCGCATCGGGAGGATGGTGATGTGATGTTGAGGATGTTTTGTGTGACAGTAAGAGCAGCACACCTTGAGATGGAGATGTGGTGAACAGCCATCCTGCCCATCTCTTTAGCTGTTCACAAAAACCCGTCCCTGTTGTAAAAGAAAATAATATTTCTCAGCAGCTATGCTGCTGGTCCTTAACATCCGGGTTCATATCAACAAATAAAAGTATTTAGATGATACACATCTCCCCACTTATACTAAATGTGTGTTAATCTTAGATTTAGAAATATGTGTAAATGTATCACACCTATGTATTTATGTAGATAGGATATTTAGATAGTGACCCTCAAGAGGGACAGCATTACTGATGTATGTAAAGTGCTATTGAATTAACAGTACTATATAAAAGAATTAAATTACTATTATAATTATAACCTATAGAAGGTAGCCCGATTCTAATGCCTCGGTATTCTAGAATATAGAAATAGAGATTGCATGGGGAAGGCAGGTGAGGGCTGAATTGTGAGGAACTTTGAAGAAGGAGCGGCGGGGAAAGACGGCGTGGCAGGGGGGAGGGGGAGGACAGAGCAGCAGGGGGAGGAGGATGGAGGACAGAGCGCAGGGGGAGGAGGACGGAGGACGAAGCGGTGGGGTGGGAGAGACGGAGCATGCACAGGCAGGGGGAGGACAGAGGATGGAGTGGCAGAGGGGAGGAGGACAAAGGAAGGAGGAGGAAGCGGTGGGGTGGGGGAGGATGGAGTGGCACAGGCAGGGGGAGGACAAAGCGGCAGGGGGAGGATGAAGCACAGAGCTGCGGGGGGTGGAGGACAGGATGAAGTGGCGGGGTGTGGGAGGACGGAGCACCACAAGCAGGGGGAGGACGGAGGATAGAGTGGCGGAGGTGAGGAGGACAAAGGAGGGAGGAGGAAGCGGTGGAGTGGGGGAGGATGAAGTAGCACAGGCAGGGGGAGGACGCAGCGGCAGGGGAGGACAAAGCACAGAGCGGCGGGTGTGGGAGAGGACGGAGGAGCACAGCAGGGGGAGGACAGAGGATGGAGTGGCAGAGGTGAGGAAGGACAAAGGAAGGAGGAGGAAGCGGTGGGGGAGGATGGAGCGGCACAGGCAGGGGGAGGACGGCGCGGCAGGGGGAGGACAGAGCGGTAGGGGGAGGACAGAGCCACAGAGTGCGGGGGAGAGGAGGATGGAGGACAAAGCGGCTGGGGTGGGGGAGGCCGGAGCAGCACAGGCAGGGGGAGGATGAAGGATGGAGTGTCGGAGGGGAGGCAGACAAAGGAAGGAAGAGGAAGCGGTGGGGTGGGGAGGACGGAGGGGCAGGGGGAGGATGGAGCACAGAGCGGTGGGGGGAGGAGGACAGAGGACAAGGCGGTGGGGTGGGGGAGGACGGAGCAGCACAGGCAGGGGGAGGATGGAGGATGGAGTGGCAGAGGGGAGGAGGACAAAGGAAGGAGGAGGAAGCAGTGGAGGAGGATGGAACAGCACAGGCAGGGGGAGGACGGAGCACAGAGAGGTGGGAGAAGGAGGATGGAGCACTGTACGGCAGCTCAGTGGTTAGCAGAGTATACAGGGTCTCAGTGGTTAGCAGAGTATACGGTGGCTGAGTGTGTTATCACTGCGCGTGGCTCAGTGGTAGCACTGCGCAGTGGCCAGGTTAGCAAATGCGCAGTGCTCAGTGGTTAGCACTGTGCGGGGGCTCAGTGGTTAGCACTGTGCAGTTGTTAGCACTGCGCGGTGGTTCAGTGGTTAGCACTGCACGGTGGCTCAGTGGTTAGCAAGTATGGTCGCTCAGTGTTTAGCACTGTACTGTGGCTCAGTGTTTAGCACTGTACTGTGGCTCAGTGTTTAGCACTGTACTGTGGCTCAGTGTTTAGCACTGTACGGTGGCTCAGTGGTTTAGCACTGTACGGTGGCTCAGTGGTTAGCAGTGAGTGCGATGGGCAGAGTGGTCAGTGCAGCAGGCGGTGGCAGGTGGTAGGCAGCAGGGGGGGTAGAGTGGTCAGCGCAGCAGTGCGTGGGAAGAGTGGTCAGCGCAGCAGCACGGTGGGCAGAGTGGTCAGCGCAGCAGCGCGGTGTGGGCAGAGTGGTCAGCGCAGCAGCGTGGTGGGCAGAGTGGTCAGTGCAGCAGCGTGGTGGGCAGAGTGGTCAGTCAGCAGCGCGTGGTGGGCAGAGTGGTCAGGCAGCAGCGTGGTGGGCAGAGTGGTCAGCAGCAGCAGTATGTGGGCAGAGTGGTCAGCGCAGCAGCGCGGTGGGCAGAGTGGTCAGCGCAGCAGAGTGGTGGGCAGAGTGGTCAGCGCAGCAGCGTCGGTGGGCAGAGTGGTCAGCGCAGCAGGTGGTGGGCAGTGGTCAGCGCAGCAGCCTGGGCAGTGGTCAGTGCAGCAGCGTGGTGGGCAGAGTGGTCAGTGCAGCAGCGGGTGGGCAGAATGGTCAGTGCAGCAGCGCTGTGGCCAGAGTGGTCAGCGCAGCAGCACGGTGGGCAGAGTGGTAAGCACAGCAGCACGGTGGGCAGAGTGGTCAGCGCAGCAGCGCGGTGGGCAGAGTGGTCAGCGCAGCAGCACGGTGGGCAGAGGGTCAGCGCAGCAGCGCGTGGGCAGAGTGGTCAGCGCAGCAGCACGTGGCAGAGTGGTCAGCGCAGCAGCAGAGTGGTCAGTGCAGCAGCGCGGTGGCAAGAGGTCAGCGCAGCAGCGCGGTGGGCAGGTGGCCCCCTCCACCCCCGCAGCCCCCACTCCCCTTCCACGTTCCTCAATGCTGTTAAAAATAAAAAAAATCCCATAAGGATACTCACCCTCCGCAGCCGCGCGCTCCACCTGTCTTCTATCACCCAGGACAGGACCTGTCGTTGCCTGGGGAACCGATCAGCTGATCAGTCACATGACTGCAGTTAGCGGTCATGTGACCGATTTCCCAGGCAACCACAGGTCCTGTCCTGGGTGACAGAAGACAGGTGGAGCGCGCGGCTGCGGAGGGCGAGTATCCTTATGAGATTTTTTTTTTTTATCAGCATTGAGGAGTGGGGGCCGCGGGGAGCGAGGGGGGGCAGCGGCAGGTGAGGGGGGACGCGGCAAGCGAGGGGGGGCCGCGGCAGGTGAGGGGGGGCCGCGGGGAACGGATCGGGGCAGGAGGAGCAGGGGCAGGAGGGTGTGGGGTGCAAGAGAGGCTGCCAATGGCGAGAGTGGGGCAGCATTAGCCCCACTCTCGCTAACGGTCGGCCATCTTGGTACACCCTTAGTGGGTGTACAGCCAGCTTCAGTCCGGATCTGACGTCATTTCGAGCAGAAATGGACGGAAGCTGGCTTAGGCAATTATTATATTAGATTATATTAGATTGAAAAAGTCAGAAAAAAAAAAAACATATTTGGTCACTTACAAATATCCATTGCATTTAGCAGAATGCTGTTAGCCCCTCTTAGGGGATAACCCATGCCTCCAAACACCGATGCTCAATCTCCTACAACCCTGGCACGGGGGCGATTGTAGCATCTGCGTCCATCCATGCCACAAGGAGGCAACTGGTGGTATTACTGGACACGAGGTCACCCCAGGGCGGCAGCCACTCCAGTCAAAGTGAAACATAGTGTCAGAACACAGCCTATTAATGACACCCAGCTGTTAAACAAGGCGGGCTGTTCCACACAAAAATATGCTCCACAAGTGACTGACGCCCCCTAGAGGGCCCAGCCTCAGACTGCTGAAAGATAAAAAAATGCAATAAACATTTTTTTGGAAAAAAAATGTGAGGAGTTGGTTTGATATATTGGACCAAAATAGTGTAAGCTCGTAGCCCCCGTCACGGGCCCTCACACCTACGAGTAGCTAGCCATATGTTAAACCATATGTATAATCTAAATTGAGAATTCACCGAATAGGTTACATAATTATCAGAGAAAAAAAAAAAAACATATTTGGTCACTTACAAATACCCATTGCATTTAGTAGAATGCTGTTAGCCCCTCTTAGGGGATAACCCATGCCTCCCAACACCGATGCTCAATCTCCTACAACCCTGGCACAGGGGCGATTGTAGCATCTGCGTCCATCCATGCCACAAGGAGGAAACTGGTGGTATTACTGGACACGAGGTCACCCCAGGGCGGCAGCCACTCCAGTCAAAGTGAAACATAGTGTCAGAGCACAGCCTATTAATGACACCCAGCTGTTAAACAAGGCGGGCTGTTCCACACAAAAATATGCTCCACAAGTGACTGATGCCGGCTAGAGGGCCCAGCCTCAGACTGCAGAAAGATAAAAAAAATGCAATAAACATTTTTTTGGAAAAGAAATGTGAGGAGTTGGTTTGATATTTTGGACCAAAATAGCGTAAGCTCGTAGCCCCCGTCACGGGCCCTCACACCTACGAGTAGCTAGCCATATGTTAAACCATATGTATAATCTAAATTGAGAATTCACCGAATAGGTTACATAATTATCAGAGAAAAAAAAAAAAAACATTTGGTCACTTACAAATACCCATTGATTTAGTAGAATGCTGTTAGCCCCTCTTAGGGATAACCCATACCTCCCAACACCGATGCTCAATCTCCTACAACCCTGGTACAGGGGCGATTGTAGCATCTGCGTCCATCCATGCCCCAAGGAGGAAACTGGTGGTATTACTGGACACGAGGTCACCCCAGGGCGGCAGCCACTCCAGTCAAAGTGAAACATAGTGTCAGAGCACAGCCTATTAATGACACCCAGCTGTTAAATAAGGCGGGCAGTTCCACACAAAAATATGCTCCACAAGTGACTGACGCCGGCTAGAGGGCCCAGCCTCAGACTGCAGAAAGATAAAAAAAATGTGAGAAGTTGGTTTGATATCTTGGACCAAAATAGCGTAAGCTCGTAGCCCCCGTCACGGGCCCTCACACCTACGAGTACCTAGCCATATGTTAAACCATATGTATAATCTAAATTGAGAGTTCACCGAATAGGTTACATAATTATCAGAGAAGAGAGGAAAAAAAAAACAAAAAACATGTGGTCACTTACAAATATCCATTGCATTTAGCAGAATGCTGTTAGCCCCTCCTAGGGGATAACCCATGCCTCCCAACACCGATGCTCAATCTCCTACAACCCTGGCACGGGGGCGATTGTAGCATCTGCGTCCATCCATGCCACAAGGAGGAAACTGGTGGTATTACTGGACACGAGGTAACCCCAGGGCGGCAGCCACTCCAGTCAAAGTGAAACATAGTGTCAGAACACAGCCTATTAATGACACCCAGCTGTTAAACAAGGCGGGCTGTTCCACACAAAAATATGCTCCACAAGTGACTGACGCCCCTAGAGGGCCCAGCCTCAGACTGCAGAAAGATAAAAAAATGCATAAACATTTTTTTGGAAAAAAAATGTGAGGAGTTGGTTTGATATTTTGGACCAAAATAGCGTAAGCTCGTAGCCCCGTCACGGGGCCCTCACACCTACGAGTATCCTTGTGGCATGGATGGACGCAGATGCTACAATCGCCCCCGTGCCAGGGTTGTAGGAGATTGAGCATCGGTGTTGGGAGGCATGGGTTAAGAGGGGCTAACAGCATTCTGCTAAATGCAATGGATATTTGTAAGTGACCAAATATGTTTTTTGTTTTTTTTTTCTCTCTTCTCTGATAATTATGTAACCTATTCGGTGAACTCTCTTTTTTTTTTATTCGGTGAATCAAATTTAGATTGAATAAGTCACCACTTGTATAATATTGTTTGGATGCTACTCAAACAAAATAGTCCTGACTTCTTGAAAGGCATGGACTTAACAAGACTTCTTAAGGTGTTCATACCCAAAAGCAGTTCTTTAATAAATTCTGTGAAAACAGAACAAATTAACGTAATGTGGACAGAGTTTGGTATAGGCAAAATAATGAGTTGCACAAGGAACCAATGAGAGCAGTGCAATTTAAGATTTTAAAAGGAAAAATAGATATATGAAGCATCAAGGAGCCAGGAGAGAAGCTACAGGGCAGAATGCTCCACTATTGTGTGGTAAGGTGTGTTACTTTGCTCTTCACTAGATTTGGCATGTTGGAGGTGAAATGAAATTTTTTAGTATTTTATTAACAAAGTTCGTAAACCCATGGGCTTCTATGGGATGTGCTACAGAATGAATTTTACCCATTGAAGCCTTGCTACTAGGGATGAGCGAGTAGTGAAATAATCATACTCTCTATACTCGCAACAAGTAGGTCCCAATACTTAGGTACCAGTTACGAGTAGTGAGCCCAATGTAAGTCAATGGGAAAAGCGAGTAAGCCAAGTAATGTCTCTGCTGGACCTACAAAGTGGCCTGGGGGCTAAGGAAAGGGCTGAAATGGGTGCATGATTGTTCAAAAGCCGGCGGTAAAAAGCCACCGGCTTTTAAACAATCACTCAGCCCAATCCACAGCTCCCCTCGCCGCCTCCCATCCTGATCCTAAATTAGGACCGGGTGGGAACGCAGCACCAGTGAGCAAAGGACCGGGTGAAGAAGCCGGCGGTGAAAAGACTTCACCCCCGCTTTCCCGTTCCATGCTGCGCTCCGACCGGTGCTTTGCTTCCCCCCAGTCTTAACTTAGGATCGGGCGGGGAGGGAACATAAGGGAGCGGGGAGCATACATCAGGGAGCAGGGAGCGCAGCATGAACATGAACATCTGAGGTAGGCCGGTCACATGAACATTCCCATGGCTAAACAGCTCATCTACATCTCTGGTAGATGTTCTCTTTTTGTGTCCAGCCAGGTACAACTAGGCAGCTGGGGGCTAGAATCTGCAGTGCAGGGAGGCCCAAGCTTTCAAGGACCCGCCCCCCCCGCTGCAAATTGCAGTGCACAGCCACCCCAGAAAATGGCGTGTTCATGGAAGTGCCATCTTCTGGCGCTGTACCCAACTCATCCAGGGCCCTGGTGCGGTGGCTCACTGGGTAATAAAGGGGTTAGGGCAGCTTTGCATTATCAGCTGGCCCTAAGCCTGATAGGTGCTGCGCTCCCTCATGCCCCTTCCCCGCCCGATCCTAAGTTAGGACGGGCGGGAAGCGAAGCACCAAGGATCTGGGAGCCCCTGGGTCCTTCGCTCCCCACTCGCTTGTGCTGCGTTCCCCGCCCGGTCCTAATTTAAGATCGGGATAGGAGGTGGCGGGGGGGAGCAGGGAGGGGGCATTAGGGAGCAGAGGGTCAAGCAGGGAGGTGGCGGGGGAGTGAGGATCAGCTCAGTGATTGTTTAAAAGCCGGCAGCTTTTTACAGCTGGCTTTTAAACAATCATGTGGGGCATTTCAGCCTTTTCCTCAGCCCTCAGACCACTGTATAGGGTGCAGCAGAGAAATTACTTGCATTTCCCATTGACTTACATTGTACTCATTACTCCTAGCGAGTAATTACAAGGAAACTCGCGGAGTAGCGAGCAGCCCGAATACCATACTATTCGGCGAGTACCAAATAGTAACGAGTATACTCGCTCATCCCTACTTGCTACATACCTTACACATTTAACCCCTTCCTGACCTGTGACATTGTGGAACATCATAGAAGTTGGTGACTTCCCGACCTGTGACGTTCCACAACATCATGGCCGGATCGCGGTCCTGTAGCTCCGGTGACCAGGGTCGCTGAAAAGTCACTGGAGCTACAGGTAGGAGGGGACCTTAGGTGATGTTGGGGGGTGGCAAAGCCACCCTGCACCTGCAAGCACTGCAATTGGCTGTTGAAACTTCCAACGTTTTCCAATGTTGAAAATTAGCTCAAATTGTTAGCGGACACCATGTCGCATTTGCAGAGCCCCTGTGTGCCTAAACATTGGAGCTCCCGCACAAGTGACCTCGTTTTGGAAACTAGACCCCCCCCAGGGAACTTATCTAGATGGGTGGTGAGCACTTTCAACCCCCAGATGTTTCACAAATTGATCCGTAATAATGAAAAAGTACTTTTTTTCACAAAAAATTTATTTTAGCCTAACTTCATTTTCACATGGGCAAAAGGATAAAATGCATCCTAAAATTTATTGGGCAATTTCTCCTGAGTACACCGATACCTCATATGTGGTCATAAACCACTGTTTGGGTGCACTGCAGGGCTCAGAAGGGAAGGAGCGCCATTTCGCTTTTTGAATGGAAAACTAGCTCCAAAAAGTCAAATTGCGCTCCTTCCCTTCTGAGCCCTGCTGTGTGCCCAAAAAGTGGTTTATGACCACATATGAGGTATCAGTGTACTCAGGAGAAATTGCTCAACAAATTTTAGGATGCGTTTAATCCTTTTGCCCATGTGAAAATGAAAAAAGTTAGGCTACAATAACATTTTTGTTAGAAAAATTAAAATAGCCATTTTTCCTTCCATGTTGCTTTAGTTCCTGTGAAGCACCTGAAGGGTTAATAATCTTCTTGAATGTAGTTTTGAGTAGCTTGAGGGGTGCAGTTTTTGGAATGGTGTCACTTTTGGGTGTTTCCCGTCATGTACACCCCTCAAAGGGACTTCAAATGTGATGTGGTCACTAAAAAAATGGTTTTGTAAATTTTGCTGGAAAAATGAGCAATTGCTGATGAACTTTGAACCCTTATAACTTCCCACCCAAATAAATTTTTTTTCCAAAATTGTGCTGATGTAAAGTAGACATGTGGGAAATGTTATTTATTAACTATTTTGTGTCACATAAGTTTCTGGTTTACCAGAATAAAAATTAAAAAATTTGATAATTGCGAAATGTTCAAAAGTTTTGCCAAATTTTTTATTTTTTCACAAATAAACGCAAAAATGGTCGACCTAAATTTACTACTAACATGAAGCCCAATATGTCACGAAAAAACAGTCTCAGAATCGCTAGTATCCGTTGAAGCGTTCCAGAGTTGTAACCTCATAAAGGGACACTGGTCAGAATTGACAAAAATGCCAAGGTCTTTAGGGTCAAAATAGGCTGGGTCATGAAGGGGTTAATTACTTTCAAATCGTTCTGCATGATCAAAAAAAGTTAAATTAAACATGCAAAACCTAAGATAATTTGTATTTAGAAAATATTAAGAGTATTTTTTCTTGAATATATATTTCAATTATGCTCTTTATTCTGTACTTTACCCCAATGGGATATTTAATATATTTATCAAAACCTGTTTATTTTAGAAAGTTGGTGAAAGTTATAGGTGAAGTTTTGCTTGTGTCTAGGTTATGGCCGTTTCCCAAGGTAAATGGATTGAACAAACTATTTATCATGTGGCCTATTTCACGTGACCTATTGCGAGCTTTTAAAAGGTGTGACACATTTTATTCGATTTTTCTTCAAAGCCAAGTGAGGCATATTCTCCTATAATCAGGTATTCACAATGTGTCACTTTCAAGGGATATAAAGATATAAAGAAGATAGATAGATAGATAGATAGATGAATGTGCAGATTTATGTTCTTTTTTTCCTTTTTAAATCAAGTTCAAAGCTGTGTGGTAAAAATTTAATTATTAACATGTCTTCTGACTCCCGTGTAGGTACATTGAGTACAGACATCTCGCGTCAGCAATCTCTGCTCAGTCACTATGGGGAGAATTCAAATCCTTTGGCTCTTTCTGATTTTTCTAGTCTTTAAACAGACAGTTGCGAAGAAACGCTGCAAATGTAAGTAAAATACATTTCTATATTTATATCCTTTTTTAACTGTTCATTCAAATTACAAGTTACATTGATTTTAACCTAAGGAAATGTATGTTTTGAAAACTTATACTATACTACTAGTAATAAGAATCACAAACTGCAAAGAAAGGAATAAATACGGTAGTATTCTTTTATTTTAATTATTATTTATCAAAAGTAAATAAATCACCATAAAGAGTGTCAGCATGCAAAGCAAATGTGATAATGATGATGAAAATCTAAATTAAGGACTCGGAAAACCTGTTAAGTATAAAACTGTTTCACTTTGCACTATACCAAATACTAAACTATTACCAAATACCAAGATAATGATACCACGCAAAAAAGAAACATAAATGCTACTAAACGGTAACAAATGTTAACTTATTATCAAAGCTAGAAGTAGATAATGTAGCATTAGAGAAGAGCAAATCAATTCGAGGAGGAACTAGTTTGAGTTGAATTTCATGAAATTCAGTTTCACGCTAATTTGAACATTTTGATCTTTAACTAGCAGTTAACTTTCCCAGCATGATTTCCCACTCTGCTGAAGCATCAGAGAGTGGTTAAACTTCATTTTGTATTGACGTGCAGGCTTCCCCATAATGTCCTGCAGTATTCATTTCTAGTGGATTATCATACTTTGTATAGTGGTGGTCAGTTCTTTGGGCATCACAGATCAGTGGTTCCCGGTGAAGAATAGTTTGTACAGCAGAGTCGTTTTCCATCTCTAGAGTCACTGAGTAAGTTTCTCTCTTCTGTAGAGTCTAACCACATATAGACAGTCGGGTCCTCTCTATCTCCTCTAGACTGTAAGCTTTCATTGCCAGTGGGGTCCTTATTCTTTCTCTCACACAAAGAAAGTGTCAGCTCTTATGATCAGTGGCATCCTCTTACTTCTGCAGAATGTGAGCTCTTACGGTCAACAGGGTTCTCTCACCTGTAAAGTATAAGGTCTTAAGTCAGCCAGGGTCCTCTCTTTCTCACCAGTAAAGTATAAGTTCTTATGGTCAGCAACATTCTCTCTCATGTAGAGTGTAAGCTCTTAGGGTACTGTCACACCTGTCGACGGCGCTGGAGATGTCGGTGGTGACCGGCGGGAGTGCGCACGTTTTTGGTGCCCTGCCAGCGTCGCCATCCCCCATTTACATGGGGCGACACCTCCAGCGATGCGCCGGCGATCTGACAGGCGGCATCGCCACCGGGGTCTCGCAAAACCCCAGCGGCGATGCAGGACAATGGGAGCCTATGGCTCCCATCGCCTGTCATGTCGCCAGCAGCCATTTACATGGGGCGATGTGGACACATTACCCCAGATCGGCCGTCTGGTTTCACATCACTGATGTGAAACCAGGTGACCACTCGGAGGCGCCGACATCGCCCCTTTACATTAGGCGACGCAGGGACGATGTCGCCGCCGATAGGCTACGCCCCTACGTTGCGATGTCGACAGGTGTGACGTGGCCTTTAGGGTCAGGAAGGACCTCTTTTTCTCACCTATAAATCATAAGCTATTATGGTCGGCAGATTTCTCTCTCTTCTACCCTTATTTGAATATTACAAACAATTACAAGCTTTACAATATTGAAATTTGAACAAATTTATTTAACATGAATCAAATTTCTTTGATTAATTTGGAAAATTTGAATTTCAAAAAGTTGGCTCATCCCTATGTATAATATTTACATACAAATTATATGCACTCTTCAACCCTTAGCATTGAAGCGTTTACTTTTTCTCATCTATGATCAGTGAATTTTGCATATTTCTTATTCTGTAACTTTGATTCTACCATTCATATTAGTAGAGGCTAAATAAGAATTTCATACAAAAATTGTGGTAGCTTCAGCTCACCTGTCCTCATGCACGGCCCAATAAAGCCAACATGAATAAAATCCAATAAACAGCTAGCAAGAAGGCTTGCAATTAAAGCCCACTTTTCTAATTAGTCCTCGTACAGAGATAAAAATCACATACAGCAGTGTGCACTAAAATCACATAGGAAAAAAGATGTGCAGGGAACGCGTTTCTGGCCCGATGGCCCTTATTCTTTTATCTCTGTACAAGAAATTATAATAACATTTTGGATTTTACTGCAAGCCTTCTCTCTGGCTATTTTTTGGATTTTCTACAGACTTTATCTTGGAACCTTTTACCTTTAATGGGGCAAATGCAGAATATCAACTGAATAGAAATGGATCAGCACTAACTGTCAATGGTTACTAAACAGTAAAGAGCTGTGTTGATTAGCACTGCAATAAGGACAGCTTTTCATGGAGCTGCTGGGTGCCCAAATCCATCTGATTTTGATGACCTGTCCTAATGACAGATTATCAATATCAAGGTAGTGAAATAACTCATAAGAATTTGCCTACTTTGTGTCATCAATATCTTCCATCACACATCTTAGGCTACCTTCACATTACGATTCGAAGGGAGCCGATGCTGTCCGATATAAATCGGACAGCATCGGCTCCCTTCTGATGCCTGGAATCGGGTGCCAAATAGGTACCCGATTCCGGCATAAAATCGGCGCCGGGCTGCAAAAAAAAAAATAAATAAATAAAGGTTATTCTCACCTCCCCCCGAGCCCCCGCCGTCTTCCGCCATCTTCTGCCATCTTCTTCTAGGCTCCCGGTGGCTCCCGCAGGCTGCCGGTGTCAGCAGAGGTGTACCTCTGCTGTACACAGGACCTGCGGTGATGTCACAGTCACGTGACCGCGGGTTCACCATGGTGAACCCCGCGGTCACGTGACTGTGACATCACCGCAGGTCCTGAACAGCAGAGGGAGCGCTCTGCTGACACCGGCAGCCTGCGGGAGCCACCGGGAGCCTAGAAGAAGATGGCAGAAGATGGCGGAAGACGGCGGGGGCTCGGGGGGAGGTGAGAATAACCTTTATTTTTTTTTTTTAACCCTTATGCTCCTAGTTAGGAGCAGTTTTACTGTACTGAGCATGCTCAGTACAGTAAAACGGGGTCCGAGGAGACATAGATGTTTCCTCGGACCCTTCTCTCATAGGGCCCCATGTTATAGGGATCGGGTCAGATCGGATGTGCACTAAATGCCATCCGATTTGGTCCGATCCGAATCTGTCAGATTTTATTTTCGGTGCTAAAATCGGAGCAGGCTCCGATTTTAGCACCGATAATAAAATCGGACAGAATCGGATCGGACCAAATCGGATGGCATTTAGTGCACATCCGATTCGGTCCGATCCCCATAGGGATACATGGGGTCCGAAAATCGGTCCGATGCTGTCCGATTTTTTTCGGACAGAATCGGAAATCCGAAAATCGTTATGTGAAAGCAGCCTTACACACACTCCAAAGAATTTGATACACATTTACATTGTGATATCAATCTAACGATACTTACAATACCAGGCAGATTCTTGTGATATAATAACTAAACTTTTTCTTACTATTAAACTTTTTTCTCTCTATTGACTTTCCAAACAAACAGGATCTGCCATATTTACATATGGGTATCGTACCTCATTATTGCAATATCATTATTCTACCATTATCATTATTATTTAAAAAAATAATTTTGAATTTAAAAATAGGGTTAGGTCTTACAGTATGAATGTAGCTTATCAGTGGGCGGTGGTGATAAAGCAAGGTCACAAGAGTGACGAGCGGGGCAATACTGCGGGCCATGGGTTGGGGGAAGTGGGGGACCTGGCTGTGCAAGACAAGGGCTATTGATCTCCTGGTGGATGGGCTAATGCAAATGTCAGGGAAATTTCAGTTTAAGGCAGAAGCCATTGATCTCCTAGGAGTGCGCTAGGCGCTGGAGGTGGCATATATGAAAAATTGACATCTCGGCCTGTCATTGAGCAATAAACTATAACATTGCTACTTTTGAAAGCATTCTTACTTTGCAGCATTATTTTCACACTTGACTTAGGCCAGCTTGACACCACGATTTTTGGGATCCTGCGGATCTGATTTTGGCCCTATTATATCCCTATGGGGGCCGGAACGGGCCGGATGGCAGTGATTTGCCAACTGATTTTGTGCTGTCTGAGAGGATCCGGCAGATTCCATTTTTTTGCCCCTGACACAAAATCGGAGCTTGCAGCATTTTTTGTATCCAGGGCAAAAATTGGACAAAATCGGATCCTCCCGGATCCTCCCGAATATGGCGCTTGCATATTACACTGTGTGCAGAATTATTAGACAAGTGTATTTTAGAGGATTATTTTTATTATTGATTAACAGCTATGTTCTCAATCAACCCAAAAAACTCATAAATATGAAAGCTTAATATTTTTGGAAGTTGGAGTGTTTTTTTTTTAGATTTGGCTATCTTAGGAGAATATCTGTTTGTGCAGGTAACTATTACTGTGCAGAATTATTAGGCAACTTAATAAAAACCAAATATATTCCTATCTCACTTGTTTATTTTCACCAGGTAAACTAATATAACTGCACAAAATTGAAAAAAAATTTCTGACATACAAAAACAAAAATCCCAAAAAATTAGTGATCAATATAGCCAACTTTCTTTATGATGTCACTTAACAGACTTCCATCCATATATTCTGTCAGTTGCTTGATCTGTTTACGATCAACATTGCATGCATCAGCCACCACAGCCTCCCAGACACTGTTCCGAGAGGTGTACTGTTTTCCCTCCCTGTAGATCTCACATTTTAGGAGGGACCACAGGTTCTCTATGGGGTTCAGATCAGATGAACAAGGGGGCCATGTCATTATTTTTTTTCTTTTAGACCTTTACTGGCCAGCAACGCTGTGATAGTGGATGCATGTGTGGAGCATTGTCCTGCATGAAAATCATGTTTTTTGTGAATGATACCGACTTCTTCCTGTACCACTGCTTGAAGAAGTTGTCTTCCAGAAACTGGCAGTAGGTCCGGGAGTTGAGCTTCACTCCATCCTTTATGGCCAGCAACGCTGTGGAGTAGTTGGATGCATTGATGGAGCATTGTCCTGCATGAAAATCATGTTTTGTGAATGATACCGACTTCTTCCTGTACATGCTTGAAGAAGTTGTCTTCCAGAACTGGCAGTAGGTCGGGAGTTGAGCTTCACCCCATCCTACCAAAGTCCACAAGCTCATCTTTGATGATACCAGTCCATACAGTACCCCACCTCCACCTTGCTGGCATCTGAGTCGGAGTGGAGCTCTCTGACCTTTACTGATCCAGCCTCTGGACCATCCATCTGGCCCATCAAGAGTCACTCGTATTTCATTCAGTCCATAAAACCTTTGAAAAATCAGTCTTAAGATATTTCTTGGCCCAGTCTTGACATTTTATCTTATGTTTCATATTCAAAGGTGGTTGTTTTTCAGCCTTCCTTACCTTGGCCATGTCCCTGATATAGCACACCTTGTGCTTTTTGATACTCCAGTAAACGTTGCAGCTCTGAAATATGGCAAAACTGGTGGCAAATGGCATCTGGCAGCTTCACGCTTGATTGTCCTCAATTCAAGGGCAGTTATTTTACGCCTTTTGTGCCCAACACGCTTCTAGCGACCCTGTTGGCTATTTGCCATGAATTGCTTGATTGTTCAGTGATCACGCTTTAAAAGTTTGGCAATTTCAAGACTGCTGCATCCCTCTGCAAGACATTTCACAATTTTGGACTTTTCAGAACCCGTCAAATCTTTCTTCTGACCCATTTTGCCTAAGGAAAGGCATTTGCCTAATAATTAAGCACACCTTATATAGGGTGTTGATGTCATTACACCACACCCCTCCTCATTAAAGAGATGCACATCACCTGATTTACTTAATTGGCCTATACAGCTTGGAGTAGGAAACATGTATAAAAAGTATCATGTGATCAAAATACTATTTGCCTAATAATTCTGCAGTCAGTGTATTTCACATCTGTATAAACCAATCAAATAAAAACTCAAGTGGTTTCTCCAAATTCAACATAAAGTGCCACTTTCGATGGCTAATGCAGTCTGACAATTATTTAACCCTCACCCAACCTCCCTGCTAGTTCGAAGTTCATGGTTTCAGGTTATTCTGCACTCTTTTTTTGTTCATTTTTGATTAAGTAATGTTTGTATATTGCATACATGGGAAAGGTAAAGAATTGTGCATTGACTGCAGTTTGGATAACAGTATTTTTTATTTGTCTTTGAAACTTGCTGCAGAGATGTCCTTCTAAAATAGCTTTGAACGTCATAGATGACATGAGTTAGTTTATTAGGTAAACATTTGTTTTGATGAGAAAATGAATGTCCTCTAGCCAGACAATGTTTTCCATTCTCTTCTGATGAGATCTTTCTCTATTTGCATGATTTTAAAACCAGCCTAAAGTAATAATTAATGCACAAATATACAGTGGATATGAAAAGTTTACACACCCCTGTTAACAACTTTTTACACCTTTAATATCACCCATAATCTGTACAAATCTATTGAAAAATAAAATTCAAATAATTTGGATGCATAAGTGTGAACACCCTCATATACTTGGAAGATAAGAATATAGTTGTGTTCAGAATTCGCCAATCACATTTAAATTCATGTGAGATATGGTTCAGTACAGCTGCCATTATTTACTGTGATTCTGATTAACCCCATAAAAAGTTTAGCTGTTTTTGTAGAATTTCTTGACATTGTCTTACTTCCATTTTTCAGCAAAGTTATGGTCTGTAAACAGCATACAACACAGCAAAGGGATCTCATTGCTGTAAAGCATCAGTCACAAGAAGGGTACAAAAAAATTCTAATGGTCCATTTACACGCGGCCACAGGAAGGTAGAAACCGGAGGCATCGGACACAATTGTGCCTGTTGCCTTGAAAAGACCACGATGTGGCGGCGTGTAATTCAGGACTTTCCTTCCTGTGTCTTCCTGAAGGAAGGAAAGTCCTGAATTACACGCCGCCACATCGTGGTCTTTTCAAGGCAACAGGCACAATTGTTTCCGATGCCTGCCGGTTTCTACCTTCCTGTGGCTGCGTGTAAATGGACCATAAGGCATTAGCGATACCATGGAGCACTGTGAAGATGGAAAACAAGAGATGGCTTAAATTTGGCACAACACTGGCATTACCTAGGGCTTGACGTCTCTTAAAAAATTGACAAAATAAAAAGAAATTGGTCCTCCATGAGTTTTCCAGCAACATTAAGGGAGCTGCAGAAATTTCTGGCAAATACTGAATGTGACATCAATCTCCAGTATTTTTTATACATCTGACCTGTGGTTATTCGTGGCAAGATGAAGCCTTTTCTGCCAAAGAAAATTATCTAAGTCCAAATATGTTTTGCCAAAACCTACATGAAGTCAGCAAAATATGTTGTAAAATGAGACATCTGATGGGACGAGATTGAACTATTTTGCCATGATTCCAACAGGTATGTATGAAGAAAAACCAACATTGTATCACCAAAAGAACACTATATCCAAAGTGAAGCATGGTGGAAGCAGCATTATATTTTGGGGCTGTTTTTTGGCAGCTCGATTGGAACTGTTGATACTTCTAGCCACCACATCAGTCAATTTTACTTTAAAATCTTTGGACCTGAACTAAAAAGCTGAAGATGAGAGAAATGTCACCTTTCAGCGTAATAATAACTCTAATCATACTTCCAAAACAACAAAAGTATAAGTTCATCAGAAGAATTTAAACGTTTTGGAATGTCTCACCCAGACCCCAGAATCTAATAAAAAACCACCACTGTACAAGCTATGATAATTCGTAAATTGACATACGGCACGGCATTATGGGGTCGTCTTTGCAGCAACACAAAATGAGTGTAGCCTACTCTTTAAAGCTTCAGCACTGGGAAATGGTAGCAGGCAATTTGAGTTCTTTTTTTTGGTAAATCAAAACTCAAAATGTGTGACTTTGCATGAAACTGCATATATCAGTAAATTCAACTCAAACGTAATCCTTTGTGGGTTGATCCTCTCATCCGTAGCAATTATGGACAAGAAATTCAACCTTGGTCCTCAAAGAGCTCAAAATATTGCATTTACCACGTGCTTTTGACAGATATAAGGTTTTGTCAAAAAACATAGCTAGACTTGGATGTTTTTCTTTGCAAGAAAAATATTCCATCTAGCCGCTCTATCCCACAGGATAGTCATATGAAGAATACAAAAGCTAGTTATCACGTGCAATACTAGCCAGAAATTTCTGCAGCTCCTCTAATGTTGCTGTAGGTCTTCTCATGCCTGATAACTTTCAACAAAGGGATCCCTATTCTATGTTGTCAGCTGTTTAAGGACCAAGGATTTTGCTTAAAAATGCAAGTAAGAAAATATCACAAAAACAGTTTTGAACTGGCTAATATTATACATGAGTTTAAAGAGACTCTGTTAGAATGGCTGTTATAAAAAACATAGCTAGGCTTGGGTGTTTTTCATTGTAAGAAAAATATTCCATCTAGCCTCTCTACACTACAGAACAGTCGTATGAAGAATACAAGAGAATGTAATCACATGCCACTAGTCAGGAATTTCTGCAGCTCCTCTAATGTTGCTGTAAGCCTTCTCACTCCTGATAACTTTCAACAAAGGGATCCCTTTTCCGTGTTGTAAGGCTGGGTTCACATTTGCGGACCCTCGCAGCGTTCTGCAGAGGGGATCCGCAATGTGACCGCAGCGGCCGCGAGCTCCTATCTTTATAATGGGAGCGCACGGTGCTGCGCTTGACCGCGCATGACCGTGCGCACCCATTCACTCCCATATGTGATCTGTGCGCAGGCGGATGCCTGCGTGCAGATCACACACTCTCGTCCGCACCAGGAATGCAACATGTCGCGTCCCTGGTGCGGACGAGAGTGTGAGATTTGTGCGCAGGCATCCGCCTGCGCACAGATCACATATGGGTGTGAATGGGTGCGCACGGTCATGCGCGGTCAAGCGCAGCACCGTGCGCTCCCATTATAAAGATAGGAGCTCACGGCCGCTGCGGTCGCATTCGGATCCCCTCTGCAGAACGCTGCGGAGGGGTCCGCAAATGTGAACCCAGCCTAAGCTGTTTCCGAACCATGGTTTTTTGCTTTAAAATACAAGTAAAAAAATGTCACAAAAACAGTTTTGTACTGACTGATATTATACATGAGTTTAAAGGAACTCTGTTAGAATGACTGTTAAACCTTGATGTATATTGGCATGGTCAGACATTTAAGTGCACCTTCCCATCTGCTTGTTTTCCATTTATTTAAAACCTTCTCAGCTATATGAACCCAAAACTATCAATCAAGGAATAGCTGGGATGGAGATAGGGCAGGGATAAGGAACTACAGGCCTTGAGAACCGCACACAGTGCAGGTTTTTAGGATCTCCTTCGTATTGCACAGGTGATAATTGAATCACCTACACTTGTGATGATTCCAATCGCTGTGCAATGCTGAGGAAACCCTGAAAACCTGCACTGTGCGCAGCTCTTGAGGCCTGTAGTTGGGGACCCCTGAGATAGAGCAGGAAAACAAGCACTTAAAAAAGTGGCCGAGCCCCGATGCACCAGGCGCCTGTACATGGTTTGAACCGTTATGTTTTGCTGGCCGAGTTCCTTTAAATGTGATTCTCTAATTCTGAACACAACCACATGTCGAATTATAAAAATGAGCACACTTAAGCAGCCACATTACTTTAGTTTTGTTATTTTTATTTTTCAATTCAAAATTATTTTAGTTTATTTTTTAATGGGTTTGTACAGATTAGGAGTAACCATATAATGTAAAAAAAAGTTATTTTTTATACATGACTAAAACCTAGCACTTTAAAGGGAACCTGTCAGCTCGTTTTTATCCTCAAGCCTATCACTACCTTCCCTTGCACCTTGCTACTACATTCCTAATCATCCCTTTCTGACCTAAAACTGTCCTATAATGTTTGTAATAAATGAGTTTGATACTTTGGTATGGTAATTAGTCTTCTAGACTACATATGTAGTATGACTGGGCAATCTCCATGGCTTCATTTACTCCACTTCGATGCTGTAATTACGCCCCGGTGAATGCGAGCAGTCAGGAGTGCGATCATTCAGTCAGGAGTCCACACCTGATTCAAAATTCTTTTTCCTCCTTCTGGCTATGACACTCTGACGACATAATCTCTGGTCTGGTGCATTGTGGAGCATTATCGGGTGTACAGGCCAGCTTCGGAATGCACACTGCGCATGCTCCGGAGATGGCCTGTTTGCCAATACACCCCACACACTGCGCAGGACCGGAAATGATACGTGGCCGGTGCGTCATCACCTGAAGGAGGAACAAGAATTTTTAATCCGGAGCGTGCTACTAACTGAATGATCGTACTCCTGACTGATTGCGTCCACCAGGGCATGATCCCAGCATTGAGCGGGGAGAATTCCTAACTGAATAATCTTGCTACTAACTGAATGATCACACTCCTGACTGAATGATCGCACTCCTGACTGATTGCATGCATATATGTTCATGCCTACTGGTAAACTATCTCGCCCAAACTTTTTTTAAAGTTCGGGGTTGAAAGTGGCTTGAACTTGAGTCTGAACCCCGAACCCGGAATGTAAAGTTATGGGATGGGGGCTAGGAGGCTGTAAAATAAGAAGATAGTTATTAAACAGCATTATACTTATCAGCGTTCACCCGCTTGTACTTCCAGGGCTGCTCATTAACTTCTTGGATATTCACTGCAGAGGGACCCTGCCAATCACAGATGTTATCACAGAGAAATGGCATACCAAAACCACAATGTGGTTTTTGCCGTCAATTTCATGCTCTTTTGGTGTAATTTTGGTGCAAAACTGCATACATTGAGTTCAATATGTTCATCTGCATCTTCTGGCCCAAAAAAGCACCTAAACCACAACACCTAAACAACAAAGCACCTAAAACACAGTTTTTGCCACAAATGTCATGCTTTTTTGGTGCATTGGTTCAATTTGTTCATCTGTATCTCCTGGCCAAAAAGAGCACCAAACCCGCCACATGGTTTTTTCCACATATTTCATTCTTTTGTTGGTGCAATTTTGGCATACAACTGCATGCATTGTGTTCAATGTGTTCATCTGCATCTCCTGGCCAAAAACAAAAGCACCAAAACCGCAATCTAGTTGAGCCCTTTTTATAAAATAATTCCTTTAAATAATTAAACAAAAAATGTTGTGGGGCTTCACTGTATTTTTGTATGCCAGCCAGGTACAGACAGCCCCCTACCCCCAGATCCCTATTTTTACCTGGCTGGATACCAAAAATATAGGGAAGCCCTTTTTTTAGTTATTTCATTGAATTTCATGAAATAATTAAAAAAAATGATATGGGGCTTTGCCATATTTTTGGTTTCAAGACAGGTAAAACTAGGCAGCTGGGGGCTGGAATCCTCACTGCAGGGTGGCCCATGCTTTTTGGGGTCTCACCACTGTGAATTGCAGCCCGAAGATGCCCCCAGAAAATGGTACATTCACAGAAGCACCATTTTCTGGCATTGTACCTCAACTTTTCCAGTGGCCATAGTGGCGTTGGCACGCTGGGTAATAAAGGGGTTAATGCCATATTGGTACTGGTTACTGGCGCTAAGCCTGAAATTCATAGTGCAAGCAGTAAAAAAACACAACACTGGAAAATTTAGGAATAAAATGCAAGACAACCCTTTTTTCCATTTTTAATTAACAAAAAGCCCTTCCGTCCGACGTAATCCGCAGGTAACATCTTCAGCTCTGCTGCATACCTCTGTGAGCAGACGTCCATTCTCTGTGACCGGTTCAGTGATTGGGCTGTTGGTCCCCTCTGCAGTCAATACCTAGATAATGAGAAAACTGTACCTGAGCCAGGGCACAATGTGAACGGGTGTGTAAAACTACGTTCACTCACACCAAATATCTAGACCACACAAAAAAAAAAACGTATAACAAACGTGTGGAAGTACTCTGCTATAAAACATGATAATAATAAAAAGCTAGTGCTTAGTAAAAAACGGTATAAAAACAGGGTACTTAGTTAATAAGTTTTTGCAAAAAAGTACGTAAGCCGTTCTACGTCTTCAACGTGACCCACATCAGAACGGTCCTATCTAAACTAATTTAAAACCTGATCCTGTATAGTATACCTCATGGATGCAGGGTGAAGAAAGGCCGGAATCCAACATGAACACAGTGTAGCGGATGGCTTATGTGCCTGGCTCAGAATGGTGGGTGGGTGGGGCACTCCCTGTCTTGCTAAAAGACTGAATAATGAGAAAGCTGCACCTGAGCCAGGGCACAATGTGAACGGGTGTGTAAGACTACATTCACTCACACCAAATATCTAGACCACAGGAAAAAAACGTATATCAAACGTGTGGAAGTACTCTGCTATAATCTATTATATAATCACGAATGGGTTTTTTGCCCCTTTTGAGTCCGCTCGCGCTGCGAGTCAGCGTGGTCATGTGGATACGCCCGAAGCATTGGCCGCGCAGCGGCCATTGCGAGCAGTTCTAAGGCGACTCGCTATGCCCGCGCAGCGGGCATGGCGAGTCACCTTAGCAGCGCGAAGCATTGGCCGCGAAGCGGCCATTGCGAGTCAGAGACTCGCACTGCTAGAATCCCGATGCATGTGCATCGGGCACCCAGCTAGTAACATAATAATAATAAAAAGTTAGTGCTTAGTAAAAAACAGTATAAAAACAGGGTACTTAGTTAATACGTTTTTGCAAAAAAGTACGTAAGCTGTTCTACGTCTTCAAGGTGACCCATATAAGAACGGTCCTATCTAAACTAATTTAAAACATGATCCTGTGTAGTATACCTCATGGATGCAGGGTGAAGAAAGGCCAGAATCCAACATGGACACAGTGTAGCGGACGGCTTATGTGCCTGGCTCAGAATGTGCTAGATAATGAGCAGCACTGGAAGTAGATGCAGCGGGACGGTGGGACACGGTAAGTATAATGCAGACTATTTTCTTTATTTTTACAGATTCTCAGCCCCCCAAACCCAAACTGTAACATAGACTTCCCAGGAAAGTCTGTGTTCAAGATCTGTGCCCGAACACCAGGTGTTCAGTACGGACCCCGAACTTTACAGTTCAGGATCCCCCATTGCTATGCATGATCTAGCATGCGACTGCAGATATCAGACATGATTATGTCACTTGACTAAATGGACTTGATGTCATTAGTACAGAGCACTTCCATGGTACCTAAAGCAATATCACCTAAAAATGGTAATAGGACAGAATAGATTATTTTCTCCTGTAGCCGATTTTTGTATGCTTGTATTAAATTAGATCTGTCGTCAGACTCTTCTGCTTTATATAAAATATATTTTAAGAAAAATTCAGATGCCTTCACTTTTTTAATATGTTGTTACAGTACTGTCTCTCTAAAATGGATAGTGTACATTTTTTCCCAAAATGTTAGGGTGTTGTTAGCTAATTGTTAAGGCATGGTAGGAAGTTGCAGTCCTTGGATGTAGAGTGGATACCCACTTTACTATGACAAAATGAAATAGCCCCAATTTAGTCAATAGGGGCTATCTTGAGGTAACAGGCACACAGAATCAGAAAGGGTTGTTTTATATGTATTAAGATAAGCTGTGGCTTGTCATGAGAAGTTTGAACTGGTTTAAGCCAGTTTGTTGCCCGCCTAAAATACAGGTGATTGATTGGCTGACAGGTGTCAGGAAGGGCTATATAAAGAAGGGTCCCCAGAGACCACTGTCATTCAACAGGATCATCACCTGAAGAAGCTTGAAGACGTCAGCGATGGAAGACCTTCGGGAGTGCCTCATCGCCAGGGCCGGAATCAGTGAAGATGCCTGCACTGAACTTGTGCCGGTGGAGGATGCCCTGGTGGAAGCCGCCCCGGCTTCTGATGCCCTCAGGAAGAGCCAGAGACAGAAGAGAGGCAGATGAGAGACCTATTAGCTGCCTTCGTCCAGCTGCAAGAGCAGCAGCTACAGGAAGCGGTCGGCTGCATCGCAAGATGAGGATTCAGCGACAAGATTCCTGCCATGTAATCTTGCAAGAGCAGCAAGTATCGCGAGTTCTCCACTGCGGGAGCAAGGACCGCCCCGTGAACTGGATGTCGGTTGGAGGGAAGCTCCAAAAATGGACAGAAAGTTTCTGATCTGTGCTGCTGTTCAATAACAAGACTTCCTCTGTGCTTTAAATAGTGGATCTTTATTCCTACACATTTCGAGATCCTCCTTATCTCTTCCTCAGGGAGTTGACTCTGTTGTATGAATCCCTAAGGAAGAGATCAGGAGGATCTCAAAACACGTAGGAATAAAGATACACTATTTAAAGCATAGAGGAAGTCTTGTTATTGAACAGCAGCCTGAATCAAAAACTTTCTGTCCATTTTTGGAGATTACCGAGGACCATCCATGTGGAAGAGGATCCTACTGCAGCTGTGATGTGCATATACCAGTTGTGGGTCTCACAACTGACTAAGGTGAGCAGCAGTTCTTACACTGCTCATACATATCCTACAAACGGTTAGACCCATTGCGCCCTTGTCTACCCCTTTCTTTTAGATAGGTCGGAGGGACGCGGCCTCCCTGCCACAGTGTCCCATCAGCAGGAGCGTCGCCGGGTCGCAGCAGCAAAAGAGATTACAGGCGGCGGCTGTGGCGCTCCAGGTCTGGGGACAAGCTGCCACCCATGGAAGTGATGTGGCTCTCTGCCTGTCTCCGGCCCTTGAAGGAGCCGAAGAGGACCGCAATCTGCTTAACCCAAAGGCACAGGATGTCGTCCGACCACCTGGACCCAGGGCTTCATCAGAAACTGGTTAGATTAATTCTCTGTTTTTTTGTGACCCCCTTATCACTCCCAGCTAACAGCTTAAGGGAGGAAGTGATGCAGGCAGTGGATGCAGCTTTACAGTCTGTGAGTGACCCGCAGACGGCTTTGCTAGATGCAGGCTCTAGGGTTTCTAGGAGATACGGTATTCTGTATCTTGGGAGACCTTATCTTTGGAGGTGTACCCTTGAGGTTCCACCAGAGTCCCTCCATTAAAGAGAAAATTTGGGCTGGCGAGTTCATAGATACATTTACATTGCTGCCATCCTGGGAATTGTTACAAATGGAGAGGAAGGATGATAGAAACGATGAGGATAAGAAAAAAGTTTATCATTCGTTTAACAATTAGCTACAATATTTTGAGATATATGCTGCTGTACTTGGGGAGAAATTCCCTGATTTGTGCTCAGGGCTATTTCAGTACGTTGACATCGTGCAGGAGGAGTACCGTCATTTTGGGGTGACTGCATGGTTGGCGTATGAAGAAGCATTCTGTCAGAAGCTGTCCGTGCATCCCTCCCTGAAGTGGGGGATGTCGGTCTTTGGCTCCATATAATGTTGCCTCAGAGAAAACAGTGATGAGACAGCCCTCAGCTCAGCCCACCCGTAAAGGACTTTGCTTTGCGTTCAATGAGTCCTCCTGTAGGTGGATGCACAATTGCCCTTACAGTCATGAGTGCTCCTTCTGCAGTGGGGCTCATTCGGCGTTTAAAGTGTGTTAATAAAGGTGATCAGGTGCCGACGGCTTCTAGGGAGGCATTTCTTAAAAGCGATGAGTCCAGTGAGACTGCCAGAAATGCTCCCTGGTTAAGTCGGTAACCCAATCAACAGAAGACAGAGCTAATTAGGATCGGTTTTCTTAGAGGTGTTTTTATACCGCCTTTTGACGGGGTCGGGTACCAAGTTGTTAACAATTTACCGTCGGCTCAGGTTTACCCAAGGATAGTTGGGGAAAAGATTTTTAAGGAGATGGAAGCGGGGAGGTGCTCTGGACCTTTATCCGGTTCTGCCTTTTGCTAATTTCAGAATTTCCCCTTTAGGTGTAGTGGCTAAGAAGGGTCCTGGATCATTTCGTATGATTCATCATCTTTTGTACCCGGCGGGGTCGGGCTCTTAATGATCAAGTTGACACGGACGTATCATCGATCTCCTACCCTCATTTGATATAACCATAGATTTTTTACGTGCTGGGGGACGGAATGCGCCTTTAGCAAAAACAAATATTAAAGTTGCTTTTAGATTGTTACCGGGTGACCCTGAGGGTTTAATTCCCTAGGTTTTTTCTTCAACGGGTGATATTATTTTGATCACTGTTTGCCGATGGGATTTTCCCTTTCATGTTTTTATTTTGAGGTTTTTTCCTCAATCCTTCAGTGGTGTGTCCAGGCCAATTTTTCAGGTGGATACATTACTCACTATCTGGACGTTTTTGTTTATTGGTTCGTTTTCATCAGATGATTGTTCTCTGCTTTTTTCATCCTTTTTTAAGTTTAGTGGACAAGTTTGGTGCTCCCATCACAGCAGAGAAAACGGTGGCTCCGTGCCACACTCTCAAGTTTTTGGGTATTGTCATTGACTCCCGGAACATGGAATATCATCTGCCTGATGACAGATTGCAAAAACTCAAGAGTCTGATACATGATTTTCTGGAGAGAGATGGGGCGACCTTAAGGGTGTTCCAGTCTCTCATGGGCAGCTTCAACTTTGCTCTTTGAAATATTCTGGTTGGTAGGCCATTTTAACGGCGTTTATATGATGCTATGAGAGGTTGTTCCTCTTCTTCATCTCTTATCGCTATTTTGGGAGCTATTAAAGATGATTTCACAGTCTGGTCCGAGTTTTTGCACAGTTTTAACGGCGTTATGTACTGGTAGTCGGCGTTCATTACATAGGTTTCTATTAAGCTATTATTCAATGTTTGTGATTCTTGTTTAGGGATTTATTTTTCTGGGAAATGGCTGTCATTGCAATGGCCTGCGGGTGTATTGGTTTTTTTTTTTCAGTTAGACCAACGCTGCGGGAAGTGTTCGCAGTCCTTGTAATTTTTTCTGTTTTGGGCGACCAATTTTGCAACCAGAGGATTTTGTTACCTATGGTTTCAAAGGGTGCATGTTTAGCCTCAATACACATTCCTCCAAAAGCGGTTCAATCAATCTGCTCTTGAGGAAATTGTTTTTTCTACTTTTGAAACATAACATTTGGTTGAAAGCGGGTATTATAGCAGCCATGTGTTATGTACTCTTCTCTTACGGCATCATATTCAGCAGTTCCTGGCCTTATGACTGGAGGCAGCAACAGAGGGATTTTCCTGCCATGCCAAGTTGTGGGACCTTCTTCGACCTTCGTTCCCTACTAAATTGTTAATTCATTGGCCTCTCACTTGGTCTGATTATTCTTCTGTTTGTACAAATGGATCCATTTTTGCAATAATATTAACCAACCATTCAATTTTACGACGGTCAGATCAGCCCTCCCATTTGTGGAACAGCTCGCAGGGGAGGGCTTATCATATTTGTCCATATGCAAATCACAGGCTGGATGTCATTCTTTTTTAAATTATATGGGGAGCGCCCAATGACTGATTTATTTTCAAACAAACAGTTCTTGAAGGGCTATAGAAAGTAATTCTTCCGTAATGATGTTAGGAGATCTGTTTCAATGCGCTTGTTGGTCGAACTTTGAGCGGTCCTGGAACTGATATGTTTTAATGCCTATGAGGCTGTTATGTTCCGGACAATATTTGTAGTGACCCCTTTCGCCGCATTTCGGGTTGGTGAGGTTTTGGCACAAAACAAGCAACGTGTGTCTGGTTTCTGACGTGTCCCTTTTGGGGTCTCGTCTGATAGTACATCTGAGAAGGTCCAAAACAGACCAGCTTGGCCGAGGATCTACTATTTGCCTTCATGCCCTTTCCAATAATAAATTATGCCATATTGCTAAAATGGCCAAATGGCTCTCTCTTAGAGGAAATCACCCGGGCCCCCTGTTTGTCCATAAGGATGGAACTCCGGCCACAAAATTCCAATTTCGGGCAGTGTTAAGGAAGTGTTTAAAAAGATTGGGGATAGATGATGAGAAAATCACATTTGATTCTATAAGAATTGGGCGGCAACTGAGGCTGCACACCATGGAGTACAGGCTGACGTTATTAAACAAATTGGTAGATGGAAATCCAATGCTTATAAATCTTATGTCCGCCCTTCCTATTATGTTTAATGTGTTAATTCTTTTCAAGGGCCTAAAGTGCTTTGGATAATAGGCCACTCATTTGTCTTCAGGGCCTGACAGAGCCATGGAGCGTCATTACATGAAAAACCTTTCGTTTAACTTGCATGAGGTACAAATTTATTGGTATGGTTTTTAGGACTCAGATGGGGTAAGGTGTAATCAGTGGTGTTGTAATTATTGAATCGTTTCCCGCACTCTGACTTGATAGTTTTTAATGTCGCAGGATATGATGTGGGAAAATGTGCCATGTTGGACCTGCTGTGGCATATGAAAAGTGATTTATATTGGCTGTTGCAGCGGCTCCAGGGTGTCACATTAGTTTTATCCAAAATAGTATCCAGATTGTGCTGGAAGGTGTCTGGTTTGCTGTTTTTTGGAGAAAGTCAAGAAGAAACTGAATAGAGAAATGGCGAAGTTTATGCCAACACTGGTAGGGTTCTCTTATAGGCATGGAGAGTTTTGTTGTTGGCCTCTATAGGCAGTGTTCACTTGTCCAATGTAGGCCTCAACATTTTTAATGTCGGGTTCAGAACATTGTGGAGGCTTGGTTGGGGGGGGCTGCTACTCCATGAGCATCAGCCTGGTGAGTTGCCCAGCTCTCCTGGGTGGACCAGTTTAACATCTGATATTGGTTGAAATTATTTATTTATTTATTTGTATATATTGAATTTTTATGGAATTTATTTCTTAATAAAACTTTTATGAATTTATTTCTATGTAAGCCTTAATAAAGTAACGACCAAGCTTGCTACCCACAATGTTCTGACATGTGAATTACTTTAATTGGCAATAGGTATTTTCTTACTAGGTTATATTGTAATATTGGGCCTTATTACCTCATGAAATAGCTCCTATTGATTAAATTGGGGATATCTTGAGGTAACAGTTGCACAGAATCAGAAAGGGTTAAATTTTGTATGTATTAAGATAAGCTGTGGCTTGCCATGAGCGTTACCAGCAGGTAAAGCTATGCGCCGCCTGTCTATTGATCTCTATGGTAACTGGACACTTACCGCAGCCGCCGGCTCCACAGAGATCTCCGGGATATGCGCTTTTGCAGAGTGCACAGGAAAATGCTGGAAACAGCATTGCCTGTACACTCTAAAACGCATATCCTGTGGAGCCGGCGTCTGCGGTAAGCGTTCGGTTACTATAGACTAGGGTCAGTACTGTGTCTGCCACTAGCCTAGCGGATGCTCCTGAAACTTAGAAAATTTCAGGCTCAGCGTATAGCATTACCAGCAAGTAATGTTATGCACCGCCAGGTAACTGGACCCTTACCACAGGTACAAACAGCGTTTCCTGTGCGCTCTGCAATAGCGCATAGCCTGTGGAGTCTGCGGCTGCTGTAAGCGGTTACCATAGAGATCAATAGACAGGCGGCGCATAGCATTACCTGCTGGTAACACTATGCGCTACTCCGGCCAGAAACCAAGTTTCTGGGACATCGTGCAGGCTCAGGGACAGACGCAAGTCTGACCCTAGCCTAAGGGAAAGGGCAATAGGGTTTTATCCAAGTTTATTAAGGTAAAAGAATGATGGATAGCTCACCTGTCAGGGTTGTGAATAGCACAACCACCATAAGAGTATATCAGCTTTTGCAGCATCCACAAACGTGAGGAGTCAATGCCAATGGATAACAGCATGAATCTGTGCTGCTGATCAATAAGAGATAAAGGATCAGGATTAGGAAGGCGCTTTATTTTCTACACGTTTTAATCCAACTCCTTTCTCAGGACAACCACATGTGCCAATTATACACTGGCTCTGATATTATTTAGTCTCCTATCTGTAATAACATAAATCAATGTAATGGAATTAGCACATATTAAAATTAAAGGGAACCAACCACCTAAAAATTGCTATCTAAGCTATAAATATCTGTCCCTGGAGCCTAAAATTACTATTCTAACCATCCCTGGCTGACTAAATCTAACTAACTAGAGGCACACTGAATCACTTTTTATACTTACGCGTCACTTCCGCCCGCTGCGTCACTGGTACACCCAGGTCGGCTTCTGAGCATGCGCAGATGGCATGCTGAAGCCGGCCAGAGACGCGGCCGGCGGAAGTGACGCGGGGCCTGCAGCACGTGACCCGCTCATTGCGAGGATGCGATGGGCGGATAATTTGAATCCTGGGAAGAAGATGCCGCCCTGGAAAGAAGATGGACAGCAGCGAGGAGACCCGCCTTGCTGACAAAGAGCCTGGAGGAACACCCATCCGACAAGAATTTGGTAAGTATAAAAAGTGATTTAGTGTGCCTCTAGTTAGTTAGATTTAGTCAGTCAGGGATGGTTAGAATAGTAATTTTAGGCTCCAGGGACAGATATTTATAGCTTAGATAGGGATTTTTAGGTGGTTGGTTCCCTTTAAAACACATTGCAAGCCAACAGAATAGTCCAATGATGCAGATATATACAATGTATCATACCTGTGACCGCAACAATGACAACTTCTTAAGATTTGCATAATAATGACAACATATCTTAGGTAATTATGAGGTAGCCCCAACCCAAGAGGATCCACAATAACTCCTAACAAGCAACAAAAAATATATATCAGTCCTGATACTAGGGTTTAAATACCATCAGTTATTTAGATTTCTTTAAGAGGGAGGTGGGCTCATTTTTAACTTTCTTACAGTTAATTATAAAATAAAAATGTAATATATCAAAAAGTGATGGGGTGTGACTTCCACGGGAACTTCTACAAGGACATAATGCTGTGATACAGAATTCAGTGGAGCCTTCTGTGTGTCTACCTTTAAAATGTTGCATGTTAATGTCACCATTAACACATAAAGCAGTAGTGGCTTTGCCTTTCCAAGATATGGAGAAAAGTAAGAAAATCTATTTTAAATAAAATTATGACTGTGGATAAGAATTTCAATGCCACCCACTAAGAGGACACCCTATGGTAAAGGGGTTGTCCAGGCTTTTTATAAAATGTAAGTGTATAATCAGGCTGCAGCTCTGAGGAGATGACCTCAGTTCTGCGGTGTGTGTGCTTACCTCCTCCCCCTGTGCCTGCGCTGATCGAAGTGATATGAAGTGCACTGAGCCTCACAGTCGCCCCGCTCCTTCTGTGCAACAGAATGAATGAACAGCTCAGTGTACAGAGGAGGCGGGGCGGGATGGGCCCGGGTGGCTGTGAGGTTGAGCGCGCTTCATATCACATCAAACAACCCGGACACAGGGGAAGAAGGTAAGCACACACTTCGCTGCACTGAGTGCGGTCAGTCATCTCCTTCTCAGAGCTGCAGAATCGCCACAATGTCTCAGAAGGAGATGAACACTCTCAGTGCAATGTGGCAGTTCTACCACAGTGTACATAGGGGAATGGAGTGTGGAGGGAGCGGGCATGCTTGGGACTGGGGAGGGCTTGTTGCAGTCTGGGCATGCTGTAGGAGAGTGGGTGGAAACAATAAGTAGTGACGTTTTCACAGAAGCTCCAAAACAAGCACGCCACTGGTCAGTCTCCTCCACATGCAGAATAGTGATATCTAGGTAACACTGCAAATTGCTGACAGGGAGTAAATGACAAACTGTCACCATTCTGCAGCCTGGATATACACTTAGATTTGATAAAAAGCTCTTACAACCCCGTTAATGTATCATATAAAGGATACATCATATATACAGTGCATAATTGCCGTTATCAGGACAAACTGCCTCTCTTTCTATGATCTTCGTCCCATCGTTTGCTTTTTCCCATTCTAATTTTCAGAACTTTTATCCTCATTTTACCTCTCCTCCTTAGACAAGGATATCATTTTGTCTTACAGCTTTTCTTCGATGTGACCACCAGATTTTGGTTGTCTAACAAGGTGTATACTGTTATGACCGCTATCATTTGCACTATACATCACATTGTACAGATCTATGAAGACTAGGAATCTATAACTAAATACATCTAGGTATTTTAATTACCGTAATATGTAATTGCAACAAAAGAACCTCTCTCTATAGAACGGATAAAGAACACAGGACAACTACATTTAATTAATAGGTAAGACAAAAAGTAGGAAAAAAAGGGGTACCCTTAGGAGATCAGCACCAGTGTGAGGTCGTGAGGCATCCTCCCGATGTGTCCTGTGTTCTGGGCACTGAAAGGAGAAAGACTGACAAGTATTCCCATCACACCGTTATATTATAGTTTTCACAGCTATTTTATGCATGTTATCAATGATGGCTATTTCTGGAGAGTGATTTAAATATAATTTTTGTTGCAGAAAATAGATAACATAACTAATATTGAAAAATGTTGTTAGATAGACTGCACAATTCCAGCCGGTGATAACTGCCTGCTGTTTTTAACAGAAAGTGGTGAGAACGATCCAGTAATTTTCCTCTATAATTGGTTTCTAACTGTGTGGCAGAGGAAAAGTGACACACTGCCTGGCAATGTTAGCCAATTTACAGTAATGCAAGTGGCCCTTATTGATAGTGTACTGCTACTTCGTAGACTGCATTGAATATGCATTGACTTCAGTTGAGCCTATTGTGGTAGATATACATTATTTAAGACAGGGCTTACATTTTACCATTCACAACGCAATCAAATATTCATATATCAGAATGTACAGTTAGGGCCAGAAATATTTGGACAGTGACACAATTTTCACGAGTTGGGCTCTGCATGCCACCACATTGGATTTGAAATGAAACCTCTACAACAGAATACAAGTGCAGATTGTAACGTTTAATTTGAAGGGTTGAACAAAAATATCTGATAGAAAATGTAGGAATTGTACACATTTCTTTACAAACACTCCACATTTTAGGAGGTCAAAAGTAATTGGACAAATAAACATAACCCAAACAAAATATTTTTATTTTCAATATTTTGTTGCGAATCCTTTGGAGGCAATCACTGCCTTAAGTCTGGAACCCATGGACATCACCAAACGCTGGGTTTCCTCCTTCTTAATGCTTTGCCAGACCTTTACAGCCGCAGCCTTCAGGTCTTGCTTGTTTGTGGGTCTTTCCGTCTTAAGTCTGGATTTGAGCAAGTGAAATGCATGCTCAATTGGGTTAAGATCTGGTGATTGATTTGGCCATTGCAGAATGTTCCACTTTTTTGCACTCATGAACTCCTGGGTAGCTTTGGCTGTATGCTTGGGGTCATTGTCCATCTGTACTATGAAGCGCCGTCCAATCAACTTTGCAGCATTTGGCTGAATCTGGGCTGAAAGTATATCCCGGTACACTGCAGAATTCATCCGGCTACTCTTGTCTGCTGATATGTCATCAATAAACACAAGTGACCCAGTGCCATTGAAAGCCATGCATGCCCATGCCATCACGTTGCCTCCACCATGTTTTACAGAGGATGTGGTGTGCCTTGGATCATGTGCCGTTCCCTTTCTTCTCCAAACTTTTTTCTTCCCATCATTCTGGTACAGGTTGATCTTTGTCTCATCTGTCCATAGAATACTTTTCCAGAACTGAGCTGGCTTCTTGAGGTGTTTTTCAGCAAATTTTACTCTGGCCTGTCTATTTTTGGAATTGATGAATGGTTTGCATCTAGATGTGAACCCTTTGTATTTACTGTCATGGAGTCTTCTCTTTACTGTTGACTTAGAGACAGATACACCTACTTCACTGAGAGTGTTCTGGACTTCAGTTGATGTTGTGAACGGGTTCTTCTTCACCAAATAAAGTATGCGGCGATCATCCACCACTGTTGTCATTCGTGGACGCCCAGGCCTTTTAGAGTTCCCAAGCTCACCAGTCAATTCCTTTTTTCTCAGAATGTACCCAACTGTTGATTTTGCTACTCCAAGCATGTCTGCTATCTCTCTGATGGATTTTTTCTTTTTTTTCAGCCTCAGGATGTTCTGCTTCACCTCAATTGAGAGTTCCTTTGACCACATGTTGTCTGGTCACAGCAACAGCTTCCAAATGCAAAACCACACACCTGGAATCCACCCCTGACCTTTTAACTACTTCATTGATTACAGGTTAACGAGGGAGACGCCTTCAGAGTTAATTGCAGCCCTTAGAGTCCATTGTCCAATTACTTTTGGTCCCTTGAAAAAGAGGAGGCTATGCATTACAGAGCTATAATTCCTAAACCCTTTCTCCGATTTGGATGTGGAAACTCTCATATTGCAGCTGGGAGTGTGCACTTTCAGCCCATATTATATATATAATTGTATTTCCGAACATGTTTTTGTAAACAGCTAAAATAACAAAACTTGTGTCACTGTCCAAATATTTCTGGCCCTAACTGTATGTCTGAGCTCTCTATTCACATGCATATATGTTATGATAGAATGGCTAGGGTCACACATAAGCCCTGGATCCGCTAAAAGCATCCGTTTTTCAGCTTAGATTTTTATGAAAAACGGATCCGTTAACGGATCCATACGCTCCAATGCAAAAAACGCATTGTCTAAAGTGCACTAAAAAAACTACATGCGGTTTTGTAACAGGCACCAAAGACGATGCTAGCAGCGTTTTTGGGTGCAGTAAAAAAAACGCATATCATTTTTTACATGCGCCCTGTGGTAAACGCATGTGTTAACGCATGGTACCCATATGCACCATGTGTTAACGCATAGCGTGTTTGGGATACAAACATAGCATTTTCCAAAACCAGGATCAGTTTTTGGAAAGGCAGAAAAACGGACTGCCGTGTGTGACCCTAGCCAATGGAAAAAATAATAGTTTTTTTTAACTACAAAAGCCATAATTATAGCCTCATTCAGATGTCTGTGTCAATTGAGTACGGCTAGGGTCACACATCCGGATCTTTTTTTAAAACCTGATCCGGTTTTGAGCTTTTAAAAAGCTCAAAACCGGATCAGGAAACGCTCCTCATAGGAGCCTATGATAAAAACCGGATTGCTTCACAAGCAATCCGGTTCCCGTCTCCGGCTCTGCAGCCTGCGTGAAAAATCATGCAGGTTGCAGTTTTCGGAGCGGTTCTGTTATCTGCAATGCGGGAACTGGATTGCTCAGGATGTGTAATCCTGAGCAATGCGGTTCCCGCATATACTTTGCTTATCCCGGCTACTGCTGGGATAAGCAAAGTGTTCTGTGCAGTGTGTAAACTTTTAATTTTATTAATAAATGTTTCTATAATGTCTCTAGGGGGTGCCCACTCCCCGTAGAGACCTTCCACCCACTCAGGTGGACATATAATGCTTGAATCAGTTATGTACAGCAGCTGACTCCTGTCAGCTGCTGTACAGTTTTATCAATGAAGGCGCCGGGCTCCTCTGAGAGCAGCGCACATACTATAGCTATTGCTATAGTATGTGCACTGTCCTAGCTCCTGAAGCCTTATACAGTAAGATCTATGGGCAGCGCTGCCCATAGATCTACTGTAAATGGCTTCAGAACCTCGGACAGCGCACATACTATAGCTACAATAGCTATAGTATGCACGCTGCTCTGAGGAGCCCGGCACCTTCATTGATAAAACTGTACAGCAGCTGACAGGGTCAGCTGCTGTACATAACTGATTCAAGCATTATATGTCCACCTGAGTGGGTGGAAGGTCTCTAGGGGAGTGGGCACCCCCTAGAGACATTATAGAAACATTTATTAATAAAATTAAAAGTTTACACACTGCACAGAACATTTTTATTCATCCCTGCGGCAGCAGGGATGAGCAAACTATCTTGTCATCGGATTGCTCAGGATTACACATCCTGAGCAATCCGGTTACTGGATTGCGGCTTCAGCAATCCGGTTACCGGATTGCTGAAGCCAATTGCGTTCACCGCTTCCGGATCTGGATGCGGTGAACGCAATTTGATTTTTAAGTATGACCCTAGTAACTCAGAATACAAGATGGCCCATTATAACACATACCTAGCAGAAGCTAACAATAAGAACATTACCACATGGTATTGGAGTGAGTGCTAATATCAGCCCATACAGATAGAAGAGATGAAGAGGATGAGCAGTCATCAATACATACCAACACAGTCCTGCAGTGCCAGAAGAGGAGACGCTACCACGTTGTTGTCTCAGGGATTAATGTTTTATAATATTATTAATAAGTTGCCTGCCCCTGTCCTGATTGGTATGGACTGATGCATGCGATGAAAGAAATACACCGATAACACAATCAGGTGTAAGCTCTCCTCAGCCCTCCACAAGGCACAGCTCCAAAGTGAGTTTTATTTGATCACACATGGGTTTTAACAAAGCTCTTTAAGGGGCTCGATTACAAGTAATGAGGACAAATGGAATGTATTCATTGGTTAACGAGCTAGGACATGGGCTAGTCCATGGGGGGATTCATGAGGTCATCAAGGTAGATTATTCCATCAGGTCTTCAGGTTAGGTTGATCCACGAAGCCATCAGATGAGGTGTCATTCTGTGTGATTGATCAGTCTTTGTCTTGACTCAGAACATGTGGTGATGTGGCAGGAAATGGAGCCATCTTTGTCTGAAACTTATGTAAGGTGAAAATAATACACTCTATAGATCATTTCTCCCATGCCCTTATGTCTTTAAGGCTAATTAAGTATTTATTCCTATGGCTCTCCTCAACAGTCCCCTTTAAATACTTTATTAACCTGTCCCTACTAGAGCCTATCACATTTGTCCAATGTGCCTCGCAACTCTTTTTATGCTGCCCGTTAGACGAGAAATGCTGACCATTTAACCCCCCTTGGTACAGACTTTGCACATCGATTTTCAAATGTATCTGCCCTACCTATCATAACTCAGAAGAGTGGGGGACTGTAAAGGACTGGAGAGGGCCTAGCTGTTCTCTGTCTACAGAATAACTAACCTCTTGAGCTAGGAAAGTGGGCACTGATGTGTTTACTCCTTTCTCAATCATCTTCCTTACACAGGGAAGAACACAACAAACAATAATAGCTGCAATAATTAAGACGACAATAATAACAACGCCTAACTGAGCCAGCCATCTCTGCCATCCCTTCATCCATGAAAAGTATTGGTCCCAGGGATCTTCCACACCTGAATTCCTTTTCAATTCTTTTTGTAGAGAATTCAGTTTCTTTATGGCTACTGTAACCTTCCCAGTGGGACCTGTATTATCAGGAATATACGTACAACATGCAGATTTCACCATTTTGCAAACCCCTCCTTTTTCTGCTAGTATCATGTCCAGGGCCATCCTGTTTTGAAACGCCATTATCGATGTAGGGCCTAGTTGGTCTGCTAAACCTTGAAGAGCTTCTCTAGTGTAATTGACAAATCTCTGCTGATTATAATAGATGTAATTGATCCAATCTACATTTTTATTTATGGTCACCAAGGGTAAGATAAATGATTCAAAACCTGCTTTTACCTGATCTCTAGCTTTGAATTCGTCTGGTACCCCCCTTGGGACTCCTATAGCATCGATATAAATGTGGCTGTCAAAACTGTCTTTTGGTTCCGAATGTATTTCCCTTTTTGTTCTGTGGAGCTCTTCTGAAGTTAGGGTTTCCTCACCTTCTGATGCTATATAGAAGGGCATTATGGCTTTGGCTAGTGTACATTCTCCTATCCATTCCCCTTCTAAATGAGTTCTGATCTTCATGTCCCTACATATCCAGAAAACATCAGAAATAGACTGGGTTTGGTTGATCAGATCTCCTCTAGTTGCATTACTATATCTGCTGCAATATCCTTTGGTAAAATTATCCAAAAATGTGCTCCCTTCGGTGCTGGTATAACAGGTGTACTTCCCTGGGTATATGGTAATGCCTTGACCTGGGTTACGTGTTTCTGTGACTATGGGGTACTTCTTTTTCCAGTATTCACAATTAGTCTCGTCAAGGGATTTGTTAGTGAACAGGCTCAGAAAACATTTTTCCACATCTGAGGGTAAATCTAGAGGGACAGATCCCAAATGTGGTCTCGCCCCTGCACAGACAAAGCAATTTGATTTATTGTATTGACTTGCTGTATATTTCATCCACTTCAACCATAAGTTGGTCTCAGTTTATCCCGTTTCAACAGCAAGGATATCTTCAAATGTGGGATTTGCAATGGCTATCATTTTGTTACATTTTTGAGGACGGGACATTAGGGAGTTTGAGTGCGTAGTGTTATCTTTTGCTGACATTTCTTTTATGTCCGCTAATTTGAACATATCCAGCTGGGCACAACTGGCACAAACACCATGTACATATGTACCCAGCAGATAGGTGCCTTTATCGCCAGGTTGAGGGTTCTCTAGGTTAAGGACTAAAGAGTTACACTGGCCAACGGTATCACAGGGCTTGAGGACTTTTGTACGAGAGAGTGTCATCCTAGTGAGTAGGGATTTTCCCTGTGGGTCTCGCTTGTTTAAAGCTGTGTCTGGTCTATACCCCCAATCTTCACCAGTATTCCACCCAACTGACCTCCATGAACTACAAGCTTCTCCCCATCCATCTCCCGTAACACATATATATTGTTGTCCTGATGTCTTTCTGGTGAACTTCTTTACCAGCACGTAGTCATCAGGCTGAAAAGTGTGGGTACCTTCACTGGAGTTTGGATCTGGAATGGATGACAAAACTCGTGCATGTGTTACAGACAATTCTTTAGTAAGGGCAATGACATAATTGACAAGAGTATCACTTCCTAAGGCTAGCTGTTGTGGAAAATATTGACCCAACCTTGGAGGCCCCCGAAAAGAATTTCGTATGGTGTGAGTTTTGTGGGACCCCTTGGGTGTTTATGACTGTGTATAAGGCAATGGGCAAAATGTCTGTCCAAGAAAGTTTGACTTCCTGACTGGCTTTCAGTATCTTGTTTTTCAAAGTGCCATTTAGTCTTTCTACGTTACCACTGCTCTGGGGGTGGTACGGAGTATGTAAACCAAACCAGCCCCCACCATTGTCCATAGTTCTTCAGTCAGTGCTGCAATGAATGCAGGTCCTTAGTCACTCTCAATTACCTCGGGGACCCCATATCTGCAAACTACCTCAGTCATCAGTCTCTTAACAGTCACTCTGGCCGTCATGTTGGTTACTGGATAGGCTTTCGGGCCATCCTGAGAACATGTCAGTCACCACTAATACGTACTCGTACTTCCCTACTTTTGGCATTTGAATATGATAGATTTTAATTCTTTGAAAGGGATAGAGTGACTTAGCCAAATGTTTTTGAGTAACTTTCTAAGGAGGTGCTGGATTGCACTTTGCACACACAAGGCAGGACTTGCAAAATCTTTGGGTGACCGTAGAAATCCTAGGTGCCATATAAGTCTTCCAAATCAAGTCATTCATCTGATTCTTGCCTCTATGGGTGATACCGTGTGCCCATTCTGTCACTGAATGGTACAGACTACGGGGTAGACAGATCTTTTGTTCTTCCTCCAGACTCCATCTTCATCCTTTTTTGCCCCTGCTTCTTGCCATGACTCTTTTTCATCATCTGGTGTCTTGTCCTGATGAATATGGATAAACCTCATAAGAGAGTTTTCAGGCCCTTCTTCAGCCTCTTGAGACATGTACACTGCTGCTTTCTCTCTCCTAGATGAGTCCATAGCATAAGCTTTTGCTGTTTTGTCAGCAAAAAGTTCCCCTTGCTTCTGGAGAATCCAATCTCCCATGAGCTTTGACCTTGATCACCGCAACCTCTGATGGTAGATCCAAGGCGGCAACAAGTTCTTGTATGGCAGCAGCATGTTTCACCGGCGTTCCACTGGATGTTAGGTATCATCTGGCTGCCCAGATACTGCCGAAGTCATGAGCCACTCCGAAAGCATATCTCGAATCCGTGTAGATATTAACCACCTTCTCCTCCGCTTCCTGACTGGCCAATGTCAAAGCCTTTAGTTCCGCTTCTTGTGCAGACATGTGTGGTGGTAGGGATCCAGCTGAGACGACCTGGTCATATGTAACCACGGCATATCCCGTATGGAATCTACCTGTTTCATCTGCAAATCTGGAACCATCGGTAAAGAATGTCAGGTCCGCATGCGGGAGTGGGTCTTCAGACACGCTTTTCTTGGAGGCTGTTTCTTCCTGCATCTGTTCGAGACAATCATGATCCTCTGAATGTGCCACCGCGTCTTTACCGAGAGCATCGGTATCATCATCATCATCATCCCCCCTGGAAGAGAGGAAGCAGCGTGGACGGGTTGAGGATGTTGCAGCGGATAAGAGTGACATTATCCGGAATCAAGAGGGAACATTGTAGCCTCATGTGACGTTGCAGCGACAGGTGTTTAGGTTGGGTTTGATCAAGAATAGCTTTTATTTCATGTGGAGCCATTAGGAGAACCGGATGCCCTAAGATAATGTCCGCAGTTTTGTCTAGAAGCACGTGTGCAGCATGTACGGCTCTTAGGCAAGTCGGGGAGGCTTGAGACACAGAGTTCAGGCGGGCAGAGTAATAGCCGATAGGTCTTGTTCTTCCCCATGTTTCTGTGCTAAGACTTCAGAAGCATGTCCTGCTACTTCGCTTTCAAACAAATAGAAAGGCAGTTGGTAATTTGGGATTCCAAGGGCAGGTGCAGACTGTATGGCCTGTTTTAGAGCGTAGAAAGCTTCCACGGATTTAGGACATAGTGGAAAAGCTGACGTCTTGAGGTCATCATACAATGGTTGCATCACTTGGAGGCATCAGGAATCCATTGGCGACAATAGGTGATAAGTCCTAAGAAAGCTTGTAACTGTTTAGGTCCTTTTGGCAGAGGAACAGTCTCAATAGCAAGCTTCCTTTCACCTGTCAGGTGTTTCAGATTTGGAGATATACAGTGGCCCAGAAACACAACTTTAGGCTGGCACCATTGAACTTTCTTGAGGGACACTTTGCAATTTTGTTGTGCAAGATGAAGAAGAAGACTAAGACTCGACTCTTCTGCTGTCGCCTGATCAGGACAACACAGTAGGAGATCATCCACATACTGAAGGAGGACAACTTGATGGTTAATTTCTCTCCACGGTTGTAGACAAGAGGCAAGGGCCTGGGAGAAATTGACTTGGTGAGTTCTGTGCTCCTTGTGGTAAGACTGTCCAGGTGTATTGTGATCCTCTGTATGTGAAGGCAAAGAGGTACCAATCGTCTGGATGGAGTAGTACGCTAAAAAAAGCATTGGCCAGATCGATGACAGTGAAACGTTTAGCATCCGATGGTATTTCTGACAACAGGGTATGTGGATTGGGCACAATGGGACTTTCTAGTACAGTTGCCGCGTTAACAGCCCGGAGATCTTGAACCATACGGTATTTCGGGGCCTCTCCTTTTAATGTCCTCTTCTTCACCGGGAACAACGGTGTGTTACAGAGAGAGTTACATTTGCTAGTGCCCCATTTTCCAGGAGAGTCTTGATTTGAGTTCCCAAAGACTCTTCCTGGGCAGATTTGAGTGGGTATTGGGGCACCCTAGGGAGTTGAGCTCCAGGCTTAAGAATGACTCGTACCGGAGGTACTGCAAGACGTCCTATATCTTCAGGGCCAGTAGACCATAGAGTAGATGGGACTTGCAACATTACTACTGGCGGAACACTTGAAGCAGTATTAGCAGCTTCGTCCATCATAGCAAGCAAAGGTGCTGCTTGAAGTTGACACTCTTCACTTGGGTTGAGCGGGTCAGTGATGGTGATGGTGAGACCCTCAGATGAATAGGCGATGGTCGCTTTCAACATTTGAAGAAGATCTGATCCCAGAAGGTTAGTAGCGACAAGTGGGCGACACCACTAGACGCATAAATACATCTTCGTATGGTCCGACCTGTATTTTACGGGTAGCTTGTTAGAGGTAGGCTTGCCATCTACTCCCACGCATGTCACGGCTTCAGAGGATATCAGATCGGGAAAAGGCAGGTCCTGTAATCTGATAACACTTCTGGCTGCACCTGTATCCACAAGAAACGGTAAGGGTTTGCCTTGTACATTGATATTTACTTTGGCTATCGGACCAGACATAGAAGCCAAAGCAGTGGACACGGGCTTGCCCTTGTCCTATCAGATATTTGGATCCATGAGAGCAGCGGTGTGATTGGCATCTGGATGCATCTGAGCTTGTGGTGGTCGTCTGTAGTATAGATCATTGTGATGAGGATAGTTGAAGTTGAATCTGCGATTATCCTCATTATGGTTCCTGAATCTGTGTCCTGGAAAAGAGGCCCTACAATCCCGTTTTCGATGCCCCGGGTTACCACAATTGAAGCAGACATCTTTGGTACGAGGTGATAGAAATTTCTGGTTCTGAAGCTGCACATCAGTCCATTGAATATGGGTCTTTTTGTTTGAGGTTGTTGTTGATTTCTCAGGGAGTGTCTTCTCAAATCCCTTAGCTATTGTTAAGACATCCTTAGGATCCAGTGTAGCATATTCAGGTCTGATTGCTTGAAATTGCTTCCTCAGGGCTTCTCGAAGGCCTTCTACAAAAGAAGAGACAAGCAATGTCCGTTGAACTTTGATTTGGTTACTGAAACCAAGGTCACTGAACATTTGACTTAGACGAGCATGATATCTCTCCACCGACTCCCCTGATTCTTGCGTGACGTCCTTTAAAGATGTTGACTGATCAGCCAACTTATCCGAGGCCCAGGTCTTGAGCTGTTGGCAGAACTGAACACCGGAGTCCCATGTGGTACCACTGACAAGTGAGGGGTCATCAAATGCAGCTTTAAGGTTCTAGGTCGCCTGCTTTAAGGATATGAGATCTTGCCATGTGGCTGAGTAGTTCCTTTGGATTTGAAGCATGCTTCTATAGAAAGGCATCGGCTGTTGTTCTGGATTTGGGAGTTGGTTCAACAGAGTGGCAGCTTGCTGGGGTGTAAACTTGACGTAGAGAGTGGGCTCCCCGGACATAGGCATTGGCACTGTTAATGGTGGCACCAGAGGCGTGAGTAGAAATGGCCCTGGAAGTACAGGTGTAATCTCTTGTGTATGAGGTACACGAGGAGGTAAAAGTCCGGGAATTAGAGGCTGCTCTATCTGGGCAGCTCCAGTATCATGGGGTGGAGTCCAGGTGTGGCAGGCAGTCTTGAAAGCTTTAACAATACGGTCCTCATTACTAATTAACCTGATTTCGGAGAGACAGCAAATACTCGGAGGGTTACATCTGCCCATTATAATTCCCACAATCTCTCTTGCACAGGCATGGACAGGGAACCCGAAAATGCCAACACCAATAGCAGGAATAGTCAAAGTTTCAATTTGGTCATTAATATTTGCATACTCTAAGATACGAGTTATTGCAGAGCGAAGTTGTTGAGCACTGACATCTGCATGTAAGGGGTCAAATGTAGGGATCACAGCATGTACGATCATTCTACAAGGGAGATTACCAGATTTAGTCACTGCTATGTCTCCAACAGCTATCTGGCCACGTGACTCAACAATGATTCGACTGTCAGCTTGAATAGTCGCCCCTCCTGCTTCCACTATAGCTCTAGCCACACCTCCGTTGTGCTCTAACCGTGAATTAGCAGGATTAACAATCGCGTCTGTTTCCATTGTTGTAATGTCACCCTTGCCCACCACTAACAAGGGTCCCTCAGGAAGCTCTTTTACAAGAATGGGTTGCCAACATTCCCTCCCCTTTATACTTCCTGTGATGTTGGTGCCCCCCTCCCAGATTGAGCCCTCCCTTGATTCAGTGGCCACCGTTCCATACAGGTGTACGCTTGGCTGCGAGAGAACTTGTGAGGTACCGGGAGTAGTGTTAGGTAAACTGCGTGAGTGTGTTATGGCAGCGGAGGCATTGGGAGGAGAGGTCGCTGCTTGCAGTAACTCATGTGGGTGTGCGGCTGAATTGCCAGTGGAAGTGACAGTGGAAAGGGTAGGTGCTGGGGGTGATCCAGGTGTGAGGATTACTGGACTCCCAACAGGAGTGTTAGGGGAGAGGGTTGGTGGCCCACCAGACACAGTTGTGACAGGAAACATAGGTAATGCCTGTTCACTTCCCGAAGGAGTGTAGTACTGACCATTTGTGGTCATCACTGGGTAAAAAGGGTCTGGTCGTGTGGTGTGTATCTCCCTGCATTGTGCCTCACTTGGTTCAGACAAACTTATCTCAGTCACATGATGATTTAAATGGCCACCAGCTGTAACACATTTACCATCCGCAAAATGGCCGGAGGAAGTCTGAGATCCACCAACAAAATGGCCACCACCAGAGGAAGTCTGACATCCACCAACAAAATGGCCGCCACCGGAGGAAGTCTGAGAACCACCAACAAAATGGCCGCCACCGGAGGAAGTCTGAGATCCACCAACAAAATGGCCCCAACAGAGGAAGTCTGAGATCCACCAACAAGATGGCCGCCACCAGAGGAAGTCTGAGATCCACCAACAAAATGGCCGCTACCAGAGGAAGTCTGAGATCCACCAACAAAATGGCCCCCACCAGCTCCAGCAGACAGAGCACATGGCATTGTGCCTCCATTATATGGTGGTGGGAATTCACATTGTACATTTCTATAATACACATAACTTAAACCTTTGTCTTTCTTTCTCCTTTCCTCTTCTACCCAATTTTCTCTATACAAACTTTGAGAGACTCGTTCCCATGCCCCAGTTGTAGACAACAACCCATTATCTTCCAGAACACCTTTCCTCTCTCTTAAGACTGAATTCCACTCCAGGGGTTGCAATCTTCCTCCTTCTACCATCCCACACAACTTCATAAGCTTCTTGCATTGTTTAACATGACTTTTCCCTTCACTAATTGCAACTAATGTACACGGATCTAACTTGCCATCTGAATTAGGCTTAAGGCCTATGCGACACAACTGCATTAACTTCTCCATCTTTCTCTATATAGACTAAGATGATGGACACAAAACAAACACTTAAGACTGGGGAGATGACAAACCTGAGCACAAGACCTTCACAGCCGTCTACACTTCCTATCTGTCCCTGTCTGATTTCCGTGTTCTGTAGTTTACAAAAGACACCTGGTTGTTCTGTAGTTTCCAAACATCAGGCTGCTGCGTACTGAGTCAATGCACTCTAAGTTACGTGCAACTATTAGGTTGAGTCACAAAAAAACACTCAAAACCATATCAAGTGCAGAGTCACAAAAAACACTCAATGCTAAAAAAACCTACAGAGATCAGGCCGCTACGTACTAAGTCAATGCACTCTTAGTTACGTGCGACTATTGGGTTGAGTCACAAAAACACTCAAAACCATATCAAATGCAGAGTCACAAAAAACACTCAATGCTAAAAAAACCTACAGAAAATTGAAAATCCGTATTACAGGCTACAACCAACTATACCACAGCTTCTACAGACACTGCTCAAAAATCCAATAACTATACAGTCATCTCCCCTCCACACAACATATAACAGGCAGCAGACAACGTAGCATGACGGTTCTTCCGCAATTAAATGGCCAGCAGCGGAGAAAACCCCTCTGCCGTCTCAGAGACCCTAAAGATTATACACGGTCAGGCAATCTGCACAAAATATCCCGAGACAACACAGGTAAGACCACAGATTATAATAAAATCAGCAGATTTACCGTGTTTTGGTAGGGAGGTGATCAGTCTCCTGGCTCGGGGTACTCAGTGCGTCCTACCGTCTCCTTCACCGGTCATTCAAGGTTTGGAGATTCGCCTCTACTGCCCAACGTTGAGCGCCAATTCTCAGGGATTAATGTTTTATAATATTATTAATAAGTTGCCTGCCCGTGTCCTGATTGGTATGGACTGATGCATGCGATGAAAGAAATACACCGATAACACAATCAGGTGTAAGCTCTCCTCAGCCCTCCACAAGGCACAGCTCCAAAGTGAGTTTTATTTGATCACACATGGGTTTTAACAAAGCTCTTTAAGGGGCTCGGTTACAAGTAATGAGGACAAATGGAATGTATTCATTGGTTAACGAGCTAGGACATGGGCTAGTCCATGGGGGGATTCATGAGGTCATCAAGGTAGATTATTCCATCAGGTCTTCAGGTTAGGTTGATCCACGAAGCCATCAGATGAGGTGTCATTCTGTGTGATTGATCAGTCTTTGTCTTGACTCAGAACATGTGGTGATGTGGCAGGAAATGGGAGCCATCTTTGTCTGAAACAAGCTTATGTAAGGTGAAAATAATACACTCTATAGATCATTTCTCCCATGCCCTTATGTCTTTAAGGCTAATTAAGTATTTAATCCTATGGCTCTCCTCAACAGTTGCATGTGAACATATGCAACAAGCTGGAGCTACCACATCCATCTTTTAAAGGGCGCTCAACCAATGAGATCACTGAAGAGTCCGCCAATCCGAGTCGTAGGGCATGGCAACGCAAAAGCACAAAATACAATTGGATGAAGCTAGCGGCGTGTAATTGGCTGCTTCCACCAAAAAATGGGGAACGGCCGAACAATGTTGTGTTTACTGCACAGAGCCATTGAGTAAGTATTGATGTGCACACCTGTTTGTGTATATGCGGCCGTCTTAAGTGCGTTGTGTAAATACCTCTATTTTTTTGTAATGACCACCAGGAGCTTCTGGGCCATTCAGACACTATAAACAGTTCCTGTAGCCTTTATGGTCCCTATTAGGAAGTGTGTGGGTGGTTTCAACATGCTGTATTGTGTGTGATCAGTGAACATCTATTTTGTGCAGTTAACCTTGGCTTGAGCACAACAGTGTGGGCATGTGAAAATATGGCCTATATACCAATGCCATGCAATGTAATACCACCGGCTGACCATACACATTGGATGCTCAATGTTTCCAGTCCATGCAGCATTGTGGAATCAACACATGTCATTTATATGTACACACAAATGCATCTGCAAGCATGACCCTCTTGTGATGTGTAATGTTGTTTCCACAATTATCTGATTTTTTGGACGTTAGCTTTCTTTAGTGAAATACATAATGAGTGTCGCCATCCATGTGAGCCATATTCTTCTTCTACTGGCTTTCTGTATGTCCATTATTTGAAGGGTGTACATGAGGAATAGGATGGGTTAACATATGTGATGTAGGTGTTATGCTGACAGTCACACTGTAGTAGGTTAAATAACCAAGGATGCAAATATTTGTATGGGGTGTAACGTTACCGGCCAACTATGTGTGTATTTTACGGGTAAGACAGGACTATGTACATGGGGTAGTTGATGTTATTTTGTCTTGCAATGCCTCCATGTGCTCATACCATTTTTTTTCCCTTTCACATACACAGAGCCTTGCTAACAAACATTTGACGTCATGCATCGCGTAGCGATGGCAGTAGTGGCTCTGGCTTTGGTGGAGGATGCCTTGTTGACGAATGAGAGAACTGAGAGACTGCGGAGGCGTAGATCACGGCGTATGTGGTCTCTGGATTGGTTCCTGCAAAGGCGCCACCTGAGTCACATGGGCCTGGTCTGTCAGTTGGAGGACAGGAATCTGCAGGACTTCAGGAACTATCTCCGGATGTCCGAGGACTCTTTCAAATTCCTATTGGAATTGATTACACCACATATTGCCCGTGATGACACTGTGATGCGTCAAGCTGTGCCAGCAGAGGAGCGTTTGGCTGTGACTCTGCATTTCCTGACAACAGGGTGCTCGATGACTGACCTGCAGTATTCTGCTGCAGTCTCGTGCCCACTGCTGAGCCACCTAGTCCCTGAGACGTGTGAGGCCATTGTGAGGTGTCTGTTGCCATCATATATGCGGTTTCCAACAACCCCGTGGAATGGTTGCAAGTTGCCACTGGCTTCCAGGAGAGGTGGCAATTCACAAACTGCGGGGAAGGCATTGGATGGCAAGCATGTGAGGATCACACAACCCTCCAACAGCGGGTCATTTTATTAATGCCAACTATGAGTTCCTACTCGTGGATGTGGGGATGAACGGGCGTGTGTCTGATGGGGGGGTTTGGGCACACACCTCCTTTGGTCAAGACCTTCGGAGCGGCCGCCTGAACTTACCCCCAAATGATGACACCACTGAACATCTTAACTTTGCCTTTGTGGGGGATGGGGCCTTCCCACTTCACGCCAATCTACTGCGGCCATATCCCCATTGAACTATCACCCATGAGCAACGTATTTTCAATTATCGGCTCTCCCGGGCACATCGAGTGGTTGAAAATGCGTTCGGGATCATGGCCAATAGATTCCACGTATTTCATACTGCTTTAAATATGAAACTGAAATCTATCACTATGGTAGTGATGGCGTGTTGTGTGCTACATAACTTTCTGCGTCGTAGGGATGCTCAATCATACACGCCAGCAAGTTTTGTGGATTCCGTGGACCCCGCAACTGGGGAACTCATGCCAGGTAAGTGGCGTGCAAACATAGCGTCACTCCAGCCATTGGGCCTCGGCCGACATCAGCAGGATGCGGAGCAGCAGAGACAGCTACTGCTCCTACTTCAAAAGCCCTGGGTGGTGGCCTGGTAGGACCACCAGATGTAGGGTCTGGGTCATGGATCAACACAGTGGAATGTGTGTTGATTTGTGTTTTCACCCTATGTTTATGCTTTTTTCTTTGTTTTTTATAATAAATTTTTATGTAAATTATTTTTGGATTATGTATTTTGTGACAATTGTGACATATTAATTTTGTGATGTGTTATTTTTATTTGTGTGGCCACAGTCATAATATATTATTTCTCATCAGACAAACGTGTGTGAGTATTTCATTTCTATCTGAGGACAGTAGCACATAGCATTAGGCTGTGCTCAGAGGTGTGACACTACAATGTTATTTAAGGGTCCGTGCACCATTGTGTGCACATGTACAGTACACAGGTGTAGAGGTTTGCCGCACACTGTATGGTGTCTGTGGGTTTCCCTTGTCCAGATAGCTACATGTAGACATGGGTATGTGTACACAAATATGGACACTTGCATTATGTCCGATTTATACATATGTACATATCTGTAAACACATACATACATGTATGCACACACATAGTTCATACATGCAACGTAATGTGCATACACATGTACATACTTGTTGTGTGTAGCTTACCTATTTCAACAGAAGACATACACAATGTCCATACATATTTGCAGTAAACACTGCACTACACTAGCATTCCTGTCTGCCAGTTTGGCGACGCCACAGTGTCTTGCTGGAGCTGCTACACATGACAAATGACATGAGTAGTCAGATGGTAGAATGGGCAATTGCATCCATATAGGCACCGTCAGACGCCACAACACGGATATATCGCCTTAACGATTGCGCCTGATTACTGAGCACTGTTCAGGAATCAGGCGACGGCCGAAGGGCGATTTATTGCCACGAAAACGCCAAATCACACGCCGCAACCGTGAGGCAATTTCACGGCGATTTCAACGGGGCGATATATCGCCTTTCAGATTCCCAGGCGAGATTGCACGGTCTGCAGCATTTTTGGACCTGTTATTGAAAGCGCATGCGCTTTTTTAATATGGGAGTCTATGCAAAACGCATGTGTTAACGCATGGTACATGTATGTTTTAAAAATGAACACACATGTCATATTATTGGCAATGAAAAAAAAGCATCCCTCAAACGAATGCAACAGCACAAATGTGAACCTAGCCATAGACTGACAGTTGGCCAGTGCCTTCACAGCAGGAACATGGATGCAGATTGTTAACAATAGACCACTATAAAGAGCAAAATATTTTGAAGTCCCGATAACTAAGGTATCAGTTATGCAGTATGTGACTTTTATTTTTAGAAACTGTATAGAACTTGTATTTCTCTACTGTATATGCTTTCATCTTTATCTGAAGCCATATTTTCCCAAACCATTCTATTTGTTATCTTTCCAAAAAAAATGTAAGAAATCCTCACACAATATTTTACTTTGAAAATCCAATTTTATCTAAGTAAATTACAATTAGAGTTGTAAAGAATTAGAATATTCTGCCGAAGGGAAACATTTATTTTCTGAAATGCACCTGGTTCATCCAGACTGCCTCACCCATGAGAAGTGACGACACCCGCTGTTCTTTGGACTGCACACGTGCGCTCCTGGCTGGTGCGCCAAAGTATGAACAGTGTGTCCACTCATTCATTCTGCTACCTACACTTGGATACATTTGAGCTGTTAGACGATTGTGGTAGAATGAGCTGCATCTCTGGGGAACATTGTAAATTGTCCCTTCAGTGAGGAAGTAGATGAATTCCGGTGCCACCTATTAGAGGTAGCAATCCTAAAAGACATAATTGACTCTTTAACAAGGCTTTTAATATGATTTAGGTTTTGTGCCATATCCGAGCCCCAATCTGGAGATGCTGCGTTTCGGGGTGACTGCCCTCATCAGTGCAGTGAATGGGATTCTAATCTGGCTATATGAGAGGCTAAACGTCTCAAACGTCACAGGTTTGGAGTCGTTCAAACGACATCGTTAGGACGTCATTGCGTGTAACACCGGGATATGACAATGATAAATCGTTGGATCGTTGATCTCAGATTTGAGAACATGTTCTCAAATCAAATGATCCTCAATCAGGCAAGCTGCTGCATCGTTGTGTGTGACACTGCAAAAACGATCTCATTAACGACTTCCCCTATTCACAGCAGTGAGCAAGTATTGTTCGCTGGGTTGTGCGAACGATAGCTGCTCGCTACATCGTTGGTGCGTCATCCACGATATCTAGACGTGTGACATCTCACCAACGATGTCAAAAAGATGTCCTAACGACCGCGCACCCACGAGATCGTTGTTGATATTTTAATGACATTGAAGCGTGTAACGGTACCTTAAGACAAGGTCTGGGGGAATCACCCCAAAATGCAGCATCTGCAAATTGGGGCTCTGATCTGGCGCAAATCCTAAGACTAATAAAAGGCTTGTTAAAGAGTCGATTATGACTTTTAGGATTGCTACCTCCAAGAGGAGCATTGAGGCTAAAAGACTCCTCATTGCTGGCAGGCAGATTGATCTCCATAAGAAGAATAGCTATTGTCTTGGTCATCAATATTCATGGTGAAAGTTGCCCATGCTTGTTTTGTATACATGCCCTTTTTAGATTTACTTGCCATTAACTGTTCATTTGCGCTAGTATCGAATATTGTTTTGGACTACTGATTTGGTTCTGTTGCTAATGTATAATTGGGTTGCTGGATTTATATTAACCTCATTTATAGTTTGCAATAATAGGCATACTTTTTTCTGCCATTTATTAAATACTGTTCCCAATCCACTGTATTTACCCATACCAGTATTTTAGCCAGGGCACTATTCATTGTAAAGTGTTGAGCGAAGAGATTTATTTTTTATTTCTATTTATGATACCTCCCTTACTATATCAGACATTGAATTAGCCTCTTTAATTAGAGACTGCAATCTTATACATTCAAGAGATGTGAAGTGATCACTTTTTCTGGCCTCTGACTAGCAGTCTATCAGTGAAGATCATACTGTGCACCACGCAAATTCACAAATTAGCTTACGTTCAGTAAATCCAATCACTTATTTACTGAAACAGCTCATACATCTCTTGTAATTTCATCAACTCTCCCCGCCATGCTCTAATAGAAGAAAAAATGTAATGTTTGTTTATGTGATTGGAATTACTTTTAAGGTTTGTGACTTTAAAGATCTTACTTCATTTAGGCTGTTATCACTTATCTGGGAAATATATCAGAATTCCACTCTAAAGGTCCTGTCACACGCGTCAATGTCGTCAGCGATCTGATCGCTGACGACATTGACGGCTGATCGCTGGTGAGCTGTCACACAGACAGACTCACCAGCGATCAATTGACCAGAGACATCATGGAAACGATTTAAATATCGTTTCCACGATGTCCTGCTCCCGCTGCCAGCCTGCTGGAAGCGGGAGCAGCCTGGTCTCCAAGGTACACTGCGGGTAACTAGGCAGCGCGCGCTGCCTAGATACCCGACGTGTACCTTAGTTACCAGCCTCCTCCGCTCACCGGGTGAGCGGAGGAGGCTGGTAACTAAGGTACACGTCGGGTATCTAGGCAGCGCGCGCTGCCTAGATACCCGCAGTTTACCTTGGATACCAGCTCCCAGCGCTTGTGAGAGGCGCTGGGAGCTGGAATATCGCTAGTCCCGGTGTCACACGCAGCGATGCTGCGTGTCCACCGGGCGACAATCGCCAGGTTTTAGGACTGATTCTAAAACCTGGCGATCATCAACCAGCGATTTATCGCTGGTTGATTCAGTATGTCACACGCGTCAATATCGCTGCAACGTCACGTGCAGCCGATATCGTGCAGGCGATATTGACGCGTGTGACATACCCTTAAAGGTACCGTCACACAGGAAGATATCGCCGGCGATGTTGCCGGCAACTGAGGGGCGTGGCCAGGTTGCGGCGACATCGCCGGAGAGTTGCCTCGTGTGACAGGGCGATAATCAGGGGAAAAATCGCCTGAGTAACATCGCCAGGTTTCCCAACAATGTTGGGAAACCTGGCCATGTTGGTCAGGCGATCATGCCTGATCGCCCTGTGTAACACGGCAACCTGCAATGTTGCGGGCGATTCCGCCTATCTCCAACATTGCGAGTTATCGCTCGCTGGGTTGCTGGGCAACCCAGCGAGCGATAGCCGCGGCAACTAGCCGGCGACATCGCCGGTAAGTTGCTCAGTCTGACATCTCACCGGCGATGTTGTCAGGGATGCGCGCTCCCGCGATCGCCAGCAACATTGCCGGCGATATCTCCCTGTGTGACGGTACCTTTAAGGGAATCTGTCAGCAGGAAACTCATCTGAGAGCAGCATGATGTAAGCAAAGAGATCCTGAATCCAACGATTATTGGGTGCAGCGGTTCTGACACAGAGATTTTAGATTTAGCCATGCATAGAGCTGAAAAAGCTGCCCCTGCCATCCCCAGACTTTCAATGTCCAATGCTATAAACAATGAAGTGCTAATCATAAGAGGGGGCAGAGTCGGACAACAGAGCACAAGCTAGCTAGTCACCGCAATGATAAACTGACTATTTTATCATTAGGACATTAAGTAAATAACAGCACAGGAGGTGAAATATCACACATCATTGAATTTCACATTTTTTAACCCTTACAATATGTCAGCAAATTTTTGCTATGCATTTTGAAGACCGCATGCAGTAAGAGTAAAAACATAGAATTAAGCAATGCCTTTCTTGTCAAGGTTTGAGCTTTTCTATACCTGCAATCTTTTTTTAGCACCAATAGCTTACCATTGCTTAAAGACAGGAGGTATAAGCCAAAGGTCAGCACACCCCTCTCTGTAATTAGCAGCTCCTCATGGTCTATAGATATTTTATGCAGAGCCTGGTGTAGACAGGGGCAGCTTTTTCAACTTTACTGCATTGCTAAATCTGAAAATTCTGAACACTGTACTCAGTAAACTAAGTAGTAATACCCATGCATAGAATATGTATTGTCACATAAAAAGGAAAAAATCTTGTTTCGCTTTCAGCTTTTCTTAGGTTGTTAACACTTTTATTCAGTTGATCAGGTGTATCATATCAGCATTATTGAAATTTAGAATTGTAAAAACAGGTTAGTGGATTGAATAAAGGCTAAGTCCAGCAAGTTTCATCTATTTATACTTTAACCACTATTGACCCAGAAAAAGGTTTAAAAAGAAAAAACAACATTAATCAGTCTTACCATAAGGTGGAAATACTTTTTAGTCTATATGTACTGTCCCCATCTGATGGCTATAAATCTAAGCGCTATAATTACCAATCCCTTAGATAATTGTATGCTCAGTACTTACCCCATCAGGGGAAACAGACAGTTTTCAACTCAATCGCCACTGCAGCTGTAGTAAGACAGGAGAACACTGTAGTTTTCTTCCAAATCTTGTATTAGTCGCATTAAACGATAGGTAAAAAGGAATAATCTGTACAGGGGGGTATACACATGTGTCTTCAGTAACAGCTTCTGCAGACTAACTGAGGAAGAAGGGAGGGACATCCTGTACAGACACAACTAAGGGAAGAGGACAGGGACAAACTTCATAAGACTACCTAGCAAACAACAGGAATTTCCTGATTGGAGGAATATATACAATGCAAGAGTAGGCACTACAGGTTGTTCCCATTCGTGGGACACAAAACTATGCCTTCAAGTAATTGAATAGATCCCCATATCAACATTATACATTAGTACAACAGTATGTTGTACTAATACCCAGGATACCCAGCCTCTTTTCATATCCTATATTTGAAAATATTCCTTAAAGCATAGCTGCCGTTTAAATGTTTATGTAATAATAATGTAGAGCAAGTGATTTTAATAAACTTTCAAATATACGTCATTAGAAAATTCTGGTTGAAAACCATTCATAAACCTTCCACAAGGTGTCCCGACCACACTGTTTGTCAAGCAGACATATGTTCATTATCAGTCAGATCCGTCTTCACAGTGAATACTGGTATATAACCATATAAGGGAAAAGGGGCGTGGTCTACACTGCTGACTGTAGCTGGTGAGGTAACAATATATCAGATTATCTCAGCATTCACCACAGTTGCTAAACAATGTCAGAAGGTCAGGATCACAGCAAACTCCTCAGAAGCTTCTGCCAAGGAAAGATCTGTCATTTGGCTCCACACAGCTCAGTCACAATCTCTGTTAACCCCTTGTTTGCTGGCTCCCCACACTGCTCCATATCAGCCTGCTCTCAGAAGCTATGAAAATACACATACAGTGCTGGCAGATGCTGGTCACATCCACACAACCATAGGATGCAGTTTTTAAAACAGAACATAAAAATGTGACAAAATAAATCATATTTAAAACAGTTGGGTCCTGCACACAGCGAACAAGTCTATAAGAACATGTTCACACCGCCAACATATTGGAACAAAAGCTAAATGCAACAAAAACAACAGTACACTGCAGTAAAAATATTAAATGCGAGTGCAGTATAAAAATGAATGTAACAAATACAGGGTACTTAGTCCATCCGTTTTTTTGCGCAAAAAAAGTTATCTATGACGCAGTCCTAACTGTTGTATTCAAAAACCTGACTAGTGTGAATGCTTACCAGTGAGCAGGAGCCAGCAGGACCAGTGTCTGGCATGGGCTGAAGGCAGTTAGGACTGCGTCAGAGATGGGTACACTTTGAAGTTAGTGACGTGGCTTGAAATAACTTTTTTTGCGCAAAAAAACAGATGGACTAAGTACCCTGTATTTGTTACATTCATTTTTATACTGCACTCGCATTTAATATTTTTACTGCAGTGTACTGTTGGTTTTGTTGCATTTAGCTTTTGTTCCAATAAGTTGGCCGTGTGAACATGTTCTTACAGACTTGTTCGCTGTGTGCAGGACCTAACTGTTTTAATTAAGTTGCCTCTTGCCTCGCAAGAGATGGAGTTCCCGCCCCTCTCTTGGGCCCTGCACACATATAGCCTAGTCGCCTTCAGCGGCAGGGGAATAGAAGCGAGGTGAGTATGTGTGTCATACAAATAATAAAAAAAATTGTGCCTGTGAATTCACAGATCATAAATGTCATGTGCAGACAGGAAAGATGTCCGCCGCATAGCGTAGTACAAATCGACAGTGGGATAATAAAGGAAGGAAGGCCTAAAAAGTAGGGAGCGGGGGATGTGGACAATACCTGACACTGGTCTGTGCTGTCCCTTTCTGCCCTAATAGCCCTAAGCAGGTCCTTCCCCCTGCTGCCATCATGTGCCTAGTCCATCTCTGTCACCTAAGGCAAACCTGCATATTGCGTAGGCCGGTAAGTACACTAGATGTCACCTGTAGTATAATAACACACAGGTATAGGTAGACTGACATTGTTAAGATTAAAAGGATATCACCAAAGGGGTAAAAAGCCAGACTACAAAAATGCTTAGATGGCTCTGCTCCTACATAGCAGGTACCCAGCAGCAGCAAGAGAGATCCACACAGCAGGACGGTCATTCATGGAAAACACTATAAACTATGTCAGGTGATGAGTCATGTGACTATTAAAAGGGTAGTTGAAGTGGTCAGCAAAACCACATCACCTGGCCAGCAACAACAGCAGCAGCAAAGAAAAACAGATATTAACTCATGCCAGTCCGAAGAAGCTAAACCCATTTAATATACACCACAGACTCCTGAGCTGTAACTAATGACAATACCCTTCTTTGGCCCTTCATTTCATGTAAATGTAATCGCTATAGGGGAAGCATGGTGTACAGAAACTGAAAGAGCTAGGGATAGACAGTGTCTCTCAGTAAGAGACATAATCCCTCCTTAGCTGTAATGCCTAGGCACCTGGAATAGGAGGAGCAGAAGACAAGACTGATTGGCTGAGCAAGTTGGATAAGAAGGGAGAAGCTACCTGCATGGGAGAAAGTGGTGTCAGTCATCCATTATTGAGAGTAGGCGTAATGATCAAGGACTGGAGCACAGGGTGTGCACTGACACTTCTGCAGCTCTGTGTGACAGGACAGTGAGCCCTGGAGCTGTACCACAACTACAGATCAGCCAGGTTAACAGCAGCTGCCCATCCCCACCTGGCTTCCCAATAAGAAGAAGAATACTGCCTGCTATTCCCAGCATTGCTAAACATATTAAACCAGACGCTCCATATTGGAACCCAGTGTGACTATAGACTTGCTACATCAGGGAGTGAGTAGCTACTTCTAGGACTTGAGGTTCTACTGTGGGGGATATATAGTAAAGCTCGTCTACTGGGGTACTACTAGGATTTGCAGTTCTATTGTTAGAGAAGTATACAGAAGCTAATCATAAGGCAGAACTACTGGGACTTGTCATTTCATTAATGAGAAAATTATGATAAGACCAGCCATAGAGGGGATGTTTTCATTTTTTAAAGGGTACAAACAGTTACTGTAAGTGCAAAAACTGTGTTATTTGCATTGCTGCAGACATTCCTTGGGTATGTGTCATTACGTAGGAGTGTGTTTTCTGTCACTTAAAGATTAAGTGTCATCTCTAAAATTCAGGTTTTTTGCAACCACATCTTGTACTTTAATAAAAATATTGCATAACATTACTTGATAGATCTTCTTTGGAATTCCCCCTGCTATTGGCATCTTTCATGCCTCTGTAAATAAACCTGTTGGTTTAACCTCATTTCTTGTGAGTGTTTATGAAGCATGGACAGAAGTTCTTCTGAGTCTACTCCTGGCTGAAAAGGAAGGTCCTTCTGCATTCCCTAGACCTCCGAGTAAGATTTGGGTGGAGGCACAATCTACAAACCTAGCAATAGAACACTTTCATATACAGGAATGGAGTTGTTGCACTAAACATATTCCAACATATCCACTCAACAACTACTTATCCTGTTAGTCCAATTGCGGTTCTGAAGTCCTCAAAATTGGCTCTTGGCAATGGTTTTGTCATACCATCAGCTAACATCTTGTCAGACTCGCAATAAACAAACTCTAGTACACCACGTTCCACTAAGTCACGTAAGGGGTGATGTTTAACATCGATGTGCTTAGTCCTTGCACAAATTTTCTCACTGCTGGCAAATTTAAAGCATCCTTGGTTGTCCTCATATACTGCCCCTACTGCTTTTTTGTAATTCTCATTGCTGGAGTGTTGACGAACCTTTGACGAAGCTTCTGAGAGCTCTTTTTCCTTGCCTTGACTGTGGCTCTGGTTCAGGAAGTGTTCTGACCATGTAAGAAAGGCGTCTAGCTGGGATACCTTTGTTTGGTCTTTCTGATCTCCTGACTGGATGTTGACTAGGTTCTTCTGTTTCTTCCTTGCTGGCTTCAGAGCTTATCCAAACTTCAGTGTCTTCTTTTTTGGTGACTGGGTTTGGTGATTGAGATTCTTGTTCTTATTTCTTGGCTTGAATGACTGGTGTAACTTCATGGTATTTGAGTGAAACAGAGTTCTCATCAATCACTACGTCTCTGCTGATTGTTACTGTGTTGGGTCTGGGTGCAGGATTCTGTATCTGTGGCGCCTCACTGGTCGGGACACCACAGAGGGGTACTGCACCCATAAAAGAGTGTGTAGTATTCCTGTGACTAGGGAATTGGGATGTTGCACAAAGGACCCTGACGCAACACATCCACACACACCCTTGGTAGGGGACCGTGGGTGGACCCTCTTCAGGGAGGACCCAGTCCCATTGGAGAAGTGACAGGGTAGAAAAGTGTGTGGGTGGGAGGAGAGTTAGGTTAGTCTGTGGAGAGCTCCATTGGGGAGTGAGGAGTGCGGGATGGCAGAGTGGCCATCAGGAACGAAGAGGATCCTAAGGGCACCAGGTAGTGCAGTACGCTTGAATCTGGAGTCGGTACAATTACCGACGGGAGGGATCTGTCCCGAAACAGAGGACCGGCTCTGAGCACAGTGCGGGTTTTCATCCTCGAGCCGTCGAACCGCACACCCAGGCTTCTAGAGGAAGTCGCGGCCGACCTCCGGCGCATCCAGATAAAGTCACCGTATAGGGTCTGGGGGACCCGGAGAAGAGTCCTTTCGCTGAGAGGTCTGTGGGAGCTGGCTTCAGGCTCTGCGAGCGGGAGCGCTGAGGGAGACAGATGAGAGCGCAGCAAGGGACCGGAAAGGAATTCCACTGAAGGTCCTGACTGAAGCATCCTATTTCCCAGTGACTACCCAGGCCTGGCAGACCTGAAAAGACTGTGTTATCAAAGAACTGCACGTAAACTTGTACAGAGTAAAAAGACTGTGTGGCATCCTTTTCTATTTCCACCTGAGGAGCCATCGACCGCAGCAGGGAGGAGGACCAGTGACAAGGCCTGGCACAGCAGGGTCCCTGTGTGAAACCACAAACTTCCACTACTGCCCCAAGGATCCCACTCCACCTACAAGGAGCATAACCAGCTCGCTGCTCCACCATCACCCCAAAGGTCTGTCCCGCAGCGCCGGTAACATTGCCGGAACCATAGGTGGCATCACAAATCATCTTATATGTTACTCCATTGACTGTAAACCCCCTTTTCAGTGACCAATGGGGCCACGGGACAGAGCACAGGTCCCAGTGACATCCACAGTAAATCAATGCCCGGAACCGGGTACCCCACAGCCCTGGGACGGGTCAGCTACTGGCGTCACAAACAGGATCCCGTGCCTGGTAAAACTGGATACTGTGCGCCTTGAACTGTGTTTGAAAATACTTTGTTTGCTGGACTCCAAAATGGCGGGGTCAGAGACTAAACGCCATGTGCAGGCCCGGGGGCATGCCTCGGTCCCTCATCGCGGGAGGGCCCTGCCAGAGGCATGAAAATCCAGAGCCATCCGAGTTGTCAAGGAAGAAATAAGGGGGCGGGCCTGAAATTAAAGTACCCCTGCCGGAACTGATAAGTGGCGGCAGGAAGGGTGGGGCAAGAAGAAGGAGTCGATGAAGTATGGGTGTGGTCCACGGGTCTGTAGTAATGGCGACAGCTAACCAAGGAAACCCTGCCCACGATGTGGAGGAAGCAGGCAGCCCTGGAACTGTGGAGCAGGGTGCCGCCTCGTTCCTGTTTGGTGGAGGAGAAGACACGTTCTGGAAAGCTGCCCTGGGAGACCTATGGACCCAGTTAAATGACATCCTGGACTGGGTCACATGTCCGCACCGAGTTGTCCCAGCAGGCAGGGCATTGAGAGTCCAGCGACCCAGAGCTGGAAATAAGGGCAAGAGACCAGGCCATGGGTGAGCCCTAGGTTGTCAGCGGTGACTAGCAGCCGGAACCACAACCCGTCCATGAGGAGGAAGTAGGGTCATCCAGGCCCCGCGCCAAGTTAGAGGTCCCCGAAGGGCCTGCCCTTGATGAGGTGACCGGAGATGAGCCAGAAGACCCGGAGGAGGCTGCCGAGCTTGGGGAGGACATCTTGGAGGAACCAAGCCCGAGGAATGCCACCAGTTTCCCAAGAAGACCGTATATCAGGTACTGTGGTGGCATTTAACTTGGACAACGGGTGGGGTTTCATCCGGGAGCCGGGGTTCTTGAAGGAGAATTTAGTTAGTAGACAAGATGTTGAAGCACACCTCCCCAAAGGGCAACCGGACAGAGATATTTACCGCCACGATAAGGTGAAATATGAGTGACACCTTGGTCCCAGAGGGTGGTATGCTTTGCGGGTTTATAAAGTGGTAGAATAAAGAGAAAGTAAACCCGGTGTAAATAGTTACATTTGTATGCTGCTTTATGAGAACGAAGTATGATAAGTGAACTTTTATTGTGTTGAGCCTGGACTGAAACTGTTAAGCGATGGACTCAGTGAGTGTGTGTGCTATTAAAACAGCCTGGTGGTTAAAAGGACACTGTTGAGAGTGAAGGACAATGACCACCGGAACTGTATTGCTACTCGGCCCCGTTTTGGCAGGTATGTGTTTTTGATTTTTCATTATTGCTGGTCCCGTTGACCAGGTAACATTAAAAGTAAAAGTACTTCCCGCAAGGGAAGAAAAGCACTGAGTAATGTTGTTTGTATGTTAGTAAAAATGTAAAAAATTTTAACCTGTACCGGGTCGGGTCACTCGCGGACGAGTGAGTTTAACCAAGGGAGAATGTGGCATCCCACTGGTCGAGACGCCACGGAAGGGTACTGCACCCATGAAAGAGTGTGTAGTATTCCTGTGACTAGAGAATTGGGATGTTGCACAAAGGACCCTCATGCAACACATCCACACACACCCTTGGTAGGGGACCGTGGGTGGACCCGCTTCAGGGAGGACCCAGTCCCATTGGAGGAGTGGCAGGGTAGAAATGTGTGTGGGTGGGAGGAGAGCTAGGTTAGTTTGAGCAGGGCTCTGTTGGGGAGTGATGAGTGTGGGATGGTGGAGAGGCCGTCAGGAAGGAAGGGGATCCTAAGGGCACCAGGTAGTGCGGTGCGCCTCAATCTGGAGCCGGTACGATTACCAACCGGAGGGATCTGTTCCAAAACAGATGACCAGCTCTGAGCGCGGTGCGGGTGTTCATCCCTGTGCCGTCGAACCGGAGGCCTGAGCTTCTAAAGGAAGTCGTGGACGACCCCCGGCGTATCCAGAAAAAGGCACTGTATAGGGTCTGGGGGTGCCGGAGAAGACTCCTCCGCCAAGAAATCCGTGGGAGCTGGCTTCAGGCTCTGCACGCAGGAGTGCTGAGGGAGACAGGAGAGAGCACAGCAAGGGACCAGAAAGGAATGGGTAGGCATTCCACTGGGGGTCCTGAGTAAAGCATCCTAATTCCCAGTGACTACCCAGGCCTGGCAGACCTGAAAAGACTATGTTATCATCTCGCTGCTCTACCATCACCCCGGAGGTCTGTCCCGCAGTATCGGTAACATTACCGGAACAGTAGTTGGCATCACGAATCATCTTTTATTTTACTCCATTGACTGTAAACCCCCTTTCAGCGACCACCGGGGCCACTGCATCGAGCACAGGCCCCAGTGACATCCCCAGTAAATCAACGCCTGCTATCAGCTATCCCACAGCCCTGGGGCGGGTCATATCCTTTTTGAGTTTCGCAATAGTCCACCAGGACTCCTTGCTTTGCATTTGAATTCCACTTGGAACGTTTTTCTTTGGGAACATACACAAATATTTTGCTTCCAAATTTCCTGAGGTGCTTCAGGTTAGGCTTCTTGCAGTTCCATAGCTCATATGGAGTTTTATTTGTGGCTTTACCTGGCAGTCTGTTTTGAAGATAGCAAGCTGTCATGATAGCTTCTTCCCAATACGTTGTAAGTAGATTTCGCATCAGACAACATACGTCTTCCACTTTCACAGAGAGTGCGGTACTTTCTCTCTGAAATGCCATTCTGTTCTGGGTTGTATGGAATGGTACTCTGGAACACGATTCCATCCTTTGTCAAAGTAGTTTGTACCTTACCACTTGTATATTCAGTCCCGTTATCTGCACGCAGGGCTTTTGGCATTCTTCCAAATTTGTTAAACACTACGGCAAGATATACTTCAAGTTTCCGTGGAACTTCATCCTTACTGTGAAGCATGTTGTCGACTATACATCTGGAGTAGTTATCAATAAATGTAAGAAAATATATTTTCTTGCTTGGACTTTGAACACTCATTGTACCGCAAATATCTATGTGTATCAAATCCTGTGGGTGTGCAGATCTAGTGCTGCTCACTTTAGGAAAGGATTTTTTGGACATTTTCCCTTTAAGACAGCTAGTGCACTTCATTTGACTACATGCTTGATTTCAACACCATTTGCAAGTTGACCTAGCTTCCTTACTGCTTCTGAGTCTCTGTGCCTAAGAAGTCTGTGCCATACATGGATACAGTTCTTATGCAGATCTCGTCTAGCACTGTACACTCTTTCTTTGCATTTTAGCTGATAAAGTTCATTTTGGATTTTTCCTTCTCCAAGAGTGTGACCCTTCTTTGATATAATGCAGCTGTTGTCTTTAAAAGTGACTACATTCCCTTTTTGTGTAAGCTTCTTTACTGACAGAAGATTGCTTTCAAAGCTGGGAACATAGAGAACATCCTTTACTTGGATCTTTCTGTGACCATTACCTAAGATGACCTTTTCTGACTTGCTTTCATCAAGGTCAGTGAAGAAATACTTGTTATTCATCATATGGCTGCTAGCACCAGAGTCTATACACCATATATGCTTTGCAGATGAGCCTGGACTGGTATTAAATGCAGCTTTAACACATGCAGACTTTTCCTTTACAGCTGTTTTCACCTTTTGATCACTTTTCTGCTTTTTAAGCTGACTAAGGCCACGTGCACACGTTGAGTATTTGATGAGTTTTTTACCTTAGGATCTGTAGTCAAAACAAGGCATGGATGATTAAATACAGAAATGGTGCAGGTGTTTCTATTAGACTTCTCCTCTGATTGCTCCACTAATGGTTTTGTCTACAAATCCTGAGGTAAAAAACTCACCAAATACTCAGTGTGTGCACGAGGCCTAGGTGTCTCTGTGCAGCTCCAGCAGGCTGCTTCTCCTCTCATGCACAAACAAAGGAAACTGAGTACAGTCACATGGTCTTTCCTGTGTGTGAGCCTCTGGGAGTGTTTTGTTTTTATCTAACTTTATAGACAGTGTACAAGCCTAGCAATAGAACACTTATATATACAGGAAAGGAGTTGTTGCACTAAACATATTCCAACAAGATGATAACTACTTAGACATATCTGTCACAGAGTGATTGATAGAAGGAATGATCAAGGGAGTTAATTATCAGCAGCCCCTAGCACTTCTGAGGGGACATTGGAAAAGGGGTCCTTCCCATTTGACATAGCTGTGTCATAAGAGGGAATCTGTCAGCTGTTTTTTAGTACCTCATCTGGGAACAGCATAATGTTGGCAAATATACCGTTACCCAATGATGTTTCATTTAGATGAATTTGAATTCTGACACAATCAGAGCTGTTAGATTTAGCCATGCAACAGAGCTGAAAATGCTGCCCACATTTACATGAACTTTTCAATGGGAAATGCCAGCTAGTCACAGCAATGATAATGTCATTATGATAAAATACTCAGTTTAAGTGAACAATAGCTCAGGAGATTGACTTGACGGTGTAGTGAATACAGGAATGGCAGGTATGGGCAGGGTGACCTGGGAAGACTAGTCTGACCCTAGTCTAGGAACCCTGAATGGCCCTGATCCCGAGGGTATCTCTAAAGGTGAGAAGGTTAGGGCCTCCAGCCTCTCCCTAAAACTCCTCCACCAGCCCTGCGCTATTTCCTCCTCACCACCCTCCACAGAACTGGGATACAGCAACTCCAAAAGAAAGGACATCAGCCACACAAACACACAGGTCAGCACAGCATGGCTTCTAGGCATAGAGTGAGACTCTATCAGCAGCACCACCTGGTGGAAGGAGAGGCTACCTAAAGGCTAGGGGAGGGGAGTTCAGGTGAGTCACACATTAACCCCTCAACCAGCAGTTGAACCTAATAGTGAATGCAGTTCTGGAGAACAACACAGGAGACAAAGACCCTCACAACCGTCAACCATGCAGCTCTAAAAGACAAACACATACACTGCAGCATCCAGCAATGTCAATGCCAACTAAGCGCATGACAGTACCCTCTCTTTTAAGAGAGACCTCCGGACTCAACTACAGCACATCCGAAATAAGTCAACATCCCTGAGTGACGAGATATGAAGGATATTATGGGTTGCCAAACCTGGGGGAAGGTCAAGGCGGTACAACACAGGATTACAAATGGCTGATATCCGAAACGGTCCTATAACCCCAGAACCAGGAGCCCCAGCAGCACACGTCCACCTAACGTGTTTGGACAACACCCACACATGCTTATTAACTCTCAGGTCTGGACCTGGATGTTTATTTTGAAATCTGCGGTTACAGTTAGAAGGCACACATCCAGGACGGTAAACTGCAGCAACGTCCTCCCGGGGCCCATGGCTCCCTCCTCTGCAGTGCACAGCAGGAATCACTGTCCCTTCCCGGCCCCTCCTCCTGGAACGACACCTAGACCCACCATTAATCTGAGGCGTAGTCTGGACTCCACCCCCTCTTCCAGGCTCACTCCCAGTCACTTCTGGAAGCGGGGTAGGAGTCGGTTCAACCAGTATAGTAGAAATAGTTGTAGCGAGGCAATTACTCACACATAAAGCCTCCCAAGTTACAACCTTTCTGGCCCGCCAGTCTATCACTGGGTTGTGTTTCTCCAGCCAGGGAAGGCCCAATACAATGGGAGTGGGTAGGTTCTCCAAGAGGTGACAGGACAGACCCTCCTGGTGGAGAGTTCCTATGCTCAAGTCACCCTGCCTATACCTGCCATTCCCTCATCAGTATTCACTACACCGTGACACTTGGGAGAGGACCTTCTGGCTGAGTGGAACTGAGTCGACTGAGGCGATGGGAATGGGTCTCACTAAAGCACTGCTGGTGAGACCATGAGTCCGAGCAAAGCGAGAATCCATCAAATTGACCCCCGCTCCGCTATCGACCAGAACTGGCACAGTCTCGGTCTTACCATCCACTACCACCTTGGCAGACAGTCTGAATAGAGACTTAGTGAGGAAGGAAAGATAAACTCTCTGGTTGTCTCCTTCTGAACGGCCCGAGGTAGGCTGCTTCTGAGATTGCGTAGTCTTGGAGCGAAGTGGACAGACCTTAATAAAATGGTCAGATTTTCCACAAAAAAAAACATGCTCCGTCTACTTGGTGAACAGTAGCCACAGGAGGTTTAACACAAGAACCTACTGTCCCCAACTGCATGGGTTCATCGGGTACAGTCTCCTCAGCAGGGCTACGTGCAGGAGACAAAGCATATTTTTTATATAACCATTTTAATTAACTTTGTAGAAATGTTTTTTTTTCCTGTATCATGTCACACACTTATCCATATGAAAACCAAAGATAACACTACAGATGGGCATCTGTTTCACACTATGTTGTTTTTTTATTGTTTTCAAGCATGTATATTTGTACTTACAATAAAAGTCTTAAAATACACAGGTTCTCTGTCACATTATTACATAGTTTTAAAAAGAGACAAATGTAAAATGAATAAATAAAAGTATTCAAATATAACATTGGTGGGATAAAATTTAATACAAACTAAGAGTTAAGTTTTTATTGCAATATACAAATACATGAATGGACAGTACAGAGATTTGTCTAATGTTTTTTTGACATCTGCATTTGTAACAGTGACGGAGCAACACACACACGAGTAGTAGAATAGTGAAAATTATAACTTTATTAGTGCAATACTTCCCCTGAGGAAGCTGCGCCCTGGCAGCGATACGCGTGGGGCCCGGGTGCCCTGCAGTCACCTCGCTTCATACCTCGGACTGACACTTCGGACAATTTACGGACTGGTAATATGCACTTTATCTTCCACTGTCAGTGGATACGGTGACCTACACTGTTTGACTATATGCAAAAAATAGGGGGTACCCAATATATATACATGGGTGGTCTTTGTATCAATCATACGGTTAGTTAGCTCATGGATAACATGTTTGTTATTATCCATATGTGACCACCCCTAGGGACCACTGTGTTTGGGACTACTAAACGACTCCTATTCATTGGATGATTTGCTGAATTTTTGGTTACCCATAACACTGTACACCTTATATTGGGCTAACAAGCGTATTTATGTAAAATATTGTGGTGAAGTAGCACTAGTACTTCTCGTACCTGCTCTCATCCCCCACCCTCGGGTCTCTCCCTACAACTCAATCCTGTATTTTGTCTAACCTGTTGTGATCACCGATATTGTGTCATATCCTGCTCATGTTTTGTCAGCATTGTATTCTGTACATATGTTCAGCGTTGTGTTCTGCATTGGCACCCCATGGTTTTAATTGTTTTTAAACTTGTTTGGTCTATTGCACTAATAAAGTTATAATTTTCACTATTCTACTACTCGTGTGTGTGTTGCTCCCTCAATGTGCCATGTCTTCTCTCCGCCTTGCATATCTGTCCACCTTGGCACGGTGAGCAACCCTCCTTCCTTGATATAATTCAGATCATTGCGGTGCACCCTGTTTTCTGTTGAAACTGCATTTGTAACAGTGACAAGGAGGCATCTAGAGGAAAGGAGATTCCATCATCATAACAGATAGCGATTCTTAACTGTAAGAGCATTAGGTCTATCGAGCTCTCTGTCACATAGTGTTGTAATAGTTAATTCACTAACAAAGTTCAAGAAGGGCCTGGATGCCTTAGTTGTAAACAATTGCAGGTTATGGGTACTGGTTTACTGGAATGGGATGCCCATCCAGGGAATTGAGGGTACTTGTATACCAATATTATAATGAGGGGCAATATTTGTAGTTGCCATGCAGCATTGAAAATGGCTACCACAAACAGCTTTCTGCCAGACACTACAATTACCAGATGCCAGGGATTCCCGTTGACTTAATTTTTTAACCCCTATACATGGATCTAGGTGTACATAAGTACCCCTGGGCTGGGGATATGTGGTCAGCTGTTGTTCAGTTGTGAAAGCCAGCAGGCATGGTTAGGTAGCTGGGTGAGAACCAGCAGCGCAGACAAGGTACAAAAACATCATGGAAGAGAAGCGGAGGTCAGACACAGGGAATTCCACTAGAAAAGAAAAGCAGAAGATCAGGGCGTGTGAGTCAAGCTGGAAAAAGTAGATTTGGCAGCATAGAACAAAAAACTAGGAACGTTAGTAGCATATTTTGCTGTTCAGTTGGCCAAGGTAGGATGCCTACCTGCCATTAAAGTGTATATGTCATTTCAAAAACAAAAAAAACAATACTGCACTGGTTGTTAATGATGGGTCACATAGCAGCTAAGATAATGCTTTTTTCTGCCATATAACTTATTTTCTAACAGATGCAGCAGGTTTTAACTGATATGTAGAGGTGCCTTTGGTCAACCCCCACCAATAGGATATTGATGATGGAGGCCATCATTACATCACTCGTGGCCAAACCCTTTAACATTTTTACTTATAGAAAAGCAAATAAAAAAAAAATCTGCAGGAATTATAGGTTGGTCAAGTATTCTAAAATTTGGCTTGCTTTGCAGACACAGGGGCCCAGGGGAAGAGAAAAATACAAAAGATTCCCATTTTTCCTTTTTCCTTAGTCAGTTAGATGTTCCAATGTAAATGGAATGTAAAGGATATGTTGAACTACATTGTGTCTGTACTCCCTCCTTCTTACCATCTATTCGGTAATAGACATACTGCGTACCTGATACATTTTTGTTATCAAGACTGTGCAGGTTGTGAAATGTAGTACTGTTTCATCAAGTTATAACATGTTATGCGATTGAACACCAAAATTAAATTTCATAAGAGACTACTGCAGATCGATTTTTCAAGAAACTTATTAGTAACAGGCAATGAAAGAGCTCTGTAAAAAAAATAGCTCAGGGAGTACCCCTTTTGATGTATTAAATCTACTTTATAAAATATTTGTTGTGAACAATGCCTTTGTTCAAAAAACATAAAAGGTAACAATACCTTGTTGCTGTAAGAATTTGCCCCAGGGGTACACCGGTTTGACATGTTTTTTCTAATTCCAAAGTTCTTTTCATTACATTTTTTAATGTTACATGATAATCTAGAATTATTGCTGTTTTATGCATACTAGATGAATTGCTATTTATTACTGTAATATGCTAATATTGTAATATTCACTGATGATACATGTCATGCTGTCTATGTGCTCACGATCCAACCCACTGCGTCTTGGACGCAGTGGCTCCGGGCCTGAAAGAACCCAAGGGTGGTCACAGGGGGACCGAAGCTTACCTTTACCCTCCATCTTTGGTGGGTACAAGGTGGCTTTTCCCTGTGTGCACCCGATGGCAGCCGCTTCTGACTCTACAGCATAAAATGAACATGCTGCAGAGAACCGGAAAGCTGGCAACCTGCACCGCAGCTGCAGTTGGGTGAAGCATAGTGAGGATGGAATTTCTACAAATCCCATCCACTATGCTTCTACTTTACAACGCAGTGTTTTGGATAGGCTAGGGACACACTTGAGCCCTGGATCCGTTGAAACCATCAGCTTTTCAACTTAGAATTTTGTGAAAAACTGATCCGTTAACGGATCTATAGGCATGAATGCAAAAAAGAAGTGTCAAAATGCATTGCTAAAAAACGCTATGCGTTCTTTTACTGCACCCAAAAATGCTGCTAGCAGCATTTTTGGGTGCTGTAAAAAAATGCATAGCGTTTTTTAACATGGGGCCCTATGGGAAACGCATCCGCTAACGTATGGTACATATAAGGTCCCGTCACCCATATTAGTCTATGGCAGCGTTAACACAGCATTACACTACGGTAACACTGCAGTAATGCTGTCATCATGCAGCTCTATGCCGGATCCAGCTGCAAGCAGCGTTTTTTTCGCGACCGCACTGCCGCAAGTGCCGAAACCGCACTTGCGCACCTGCCGCACCCTTACCGCAAGCCCAATAGATGCATGGGGATTGCATGGGGCTTTACCGCAAGTGTGCCGCAAGTGTCGCGGTTATGCGGTAATCGCGGCAGATGCGGTGAAAAAACATCTGCGCGATTTGAAAATACCGCTGATGTGAAAGGGGCCCTTAGCTGCTGTTTGACCCATCATTAACAACCAATGCAGTATTGTTTTTTTTCTTCAATGAAATGACATTTACACTTTAACCAATAGTAGTGCGCATAAAGTGGCGCAGTTGCAGACAAATCACGGCAGTGGACGATCACGGCGGCATTCCGGAAGTGACTCTGCAGGGAGGAAAACCTCCATGATGACACGATACAGGTTACTGCCAATTAGAAGCCACCAGCAGCTTGCATACCGGAACATGTGCATTCACACAGCGTGAACCACCATCTTTAAAATTAAACTCTTTAATTGAGAAAAATAGAGATGTCAACCACACACTGTGCAAGTTCATGTCAGAGATCATAATATTACAATGTTGGTATCCTTTATGGTACCTTTACACGCCGCTACCGAGGATAGCAACAAGTAGGCACCGCACGTGCACGCGCGCGTTTTCAACGGTCCCTAAGGGTACCTGGTACCGCATTTACATGCCGCCACAGCGTGCCCTACTGAAGGTATTTGCACTCCCCTGATTTAACACGCCGCTACAGAGTTGTGTATTGCATGACGCTAAAGCGTTGATTGGACAACGCAATAGCGTCATGATTGGCCAGCCAGCGCAGGAAGGCTGGCTAATACATGACGCTATTGCAAATGAAGACTATGAATGGACAGCTCTTTAAATATGGTGCCCTGTGAAGGGACAACCAATCGTAACGCAGGAGCCTCCACCAATGATCGCTGATGGGGCGTGGTATCCATGACGCTGTGGCATGCCCCAGGGATTCAGTAGGTGTCGGAAATACCTTTCCTGTGCCCCGATTACACGCCGCCACCATAGGGATTATACCTGCTTGTTTTTGAGCACGGCTGAAACACAGGTATCCAAAGAGACAGGGAGGAACAACCTGAATGACACGCCGCCCCACCTCGCGATGTTTTGAAGGTATCAGGTGCAATTGTCTCCGATACCTGGCGATTTCTACCCTTCGGTAGCGGCGTGTAAAGGTACCATTAAATGTAAACATAAAGAGTCATATCTAGGTATAAGAGTGCTAATCATTGTATATAACTAAATCCCTAGTTCTAGCCACCCAGATAGAACATTTGCTCATAAGCACATATCACAAGCATACGCAGCAATATATCACAATAAATCACAAAAAGATGTTAAATGTGCTACATCAGTCATATGGTGTTTTAAAGCAGAAAAGTGCCAAGTTTGAAGTTAAAAAAAGTTATCTACAAAGGTAGTAAAGTATACTACTATGCCCAATGAGGAGAATGGTAGAAGTAGAGAGGGACAAGCACATTAGACATTAGCATAAAAAGAGTTATACTTCACTCAAAAAAAGCACTGTTACAATAAACACAAATGGTATAGTAGTTATTAAGGCCACGTGCACACGCTGAGTATTTGATGAGTTTTTTACCTCAGGATTTGTAGATAAAACTAGGAGTAGAGAAAAAGTCTAATAGAAACACCTGCACCACTTCTGTATTTACTTATCCACTCCTGGTTTTGGCTACGAATCCTGAGGTAAAAAACTCATCCAATACTCAGCGCATGGCCTGAGGCTTGTCCAGAAAGTCCAAACACCATTTTTCCTTTAACCTCCATTCCCAGACAATAATCAATATAGGCACAATCAATATCAGTATAAAAGCATCTCCAAATGTATAGTGAATACTAGCCAAATAAGTTAAAAACATACACAATTAAAAACCAGAAAGCTAAAAATGGTCGAAACAATGGACAACACACTCCATGCCATGAGTAAGGAAGGTGGAGACAAAATGATTCTCACATTGATATCCAAGAAAAACTACAGAAAAATAATACATTACATTAAGCAACTGCAGCCATATCAATAGAACTTAAAAATATGGTGAAAAACTAAGTTTTTCACTGAAGCCATTGATGGCCATGGTTCCTAGTTTAAAAAACTAGCGACACTCAATTTGGGCAAGGGCCCATTTATAATCACCTTCTCTAGATCCCAATTTAAGATTGTCGATGCCAAGAATACGTAGCCCCCTAGGATTACATTTATGATAAAGATTAAAATGCCGAGGGAGTGACATAAGGGAGTTATGTCATCGCTGTCAGTTGCTGCTAGAATATCCCTGACATGATCCCTTGTTCTCTTCCTTATCTACCTCGATGTCAAGCCAATATAAATACGGTTGCAGTTGCAAGCGCAATATAAACAAACCAACAACTTTTGCAGGAAATGTAGTGTCTCATACGCTAAGGTGAAGTTAGTAGATCTTAAAATGTTTCTGCACGCAATTCAGGACCCACACTGATTACAATCCCATTTTGCATGTCCAGTATCCAGTGGCAAACCTGTCTTTTTGACATAATGGCTATGTACCAACCAATCTTTAAAATTATGGCCCCTTCTTGCTGTCATCAGCAGTTTATCTGGAAGGTACTTATTAAGGCTTTGATCGGTCCTCAGAACTGACCAATATTTTAAGGATGTTCTTGATTTCCTCCCACCGATCATAATATGTTGAAATAAAGCGGGTTGTCAGGGGTGTCCCATTAGGTTCAGTTTTTACTTTAATTAATTGTAAGTCATGCTGGGAAGCCACCCTTTGCATTTTGATATCAGTGTATAATGGACCTCCTACTATATTCCCTGACGGTCAATGGCCTGTTTTCTTTAAAAGAGAGGTTGGTAGGATATATGCATTTATGATGCAAAAATTACCCTATTGTGACAGCACGGATGGTAACAGGTGTGTGTGCTGATATCACATAAAGCAACACATTCACGGACGTCTATTTTCTGAAAATGTCAGTCTGAACAAGACCATCTGTGGATGCATATATTGTGATGTCAAAAAGTCAATCTCAGTAGGATGGTATTTATGAGTAAGTTTGATCAAGGCTAGAAAAGAGCAGAAGGAATTCTTGTACAGTACAGTGTTTGGCGACCTTTCCAGACCTACCCTCATCAAACACGTCCTGTCCACTATTTTACACTGTCAAAAGGAAGGAGAAAATCATCAATGAAACGCAGTAATGCTTTTTTTATCCAATCAGTTTATGAACAAAGCCACGTTCGCCGAGTTTTACTGACATCGCTTGTGTTTCCGATCCTGAACAAAATCTGCAACGTTCGTGCCGAATTTGAAATTGGCAAACAAATTCGGTACAAGTTCTTCTCATCTCTACTTCAGAGTCTGCAAAATTTTCTTGAATATCTTTTGCAGTTAAGCAGGGATTCTGATTTGCCTCCATGGCAATCATATGAGCAGCTCTTACTGAAATTTAGCTTATTTTGACATCCACTGTTCCTGTTAACTGCCATTTCTTAATTACATCTTGAACTAAGGAAAAGGCTTCGCTATCTTCTCATCAACTTCTCCTGCTTTGTGGGCCTCCATCATTGTCATTTTCAGAGTGCTAAGCGGCTGCTTAGAAGAACCCAGGGCTGCAGTTTTTTGGCTCAAGGTTAGAGGATGCTGTTTTTTAATAAAGCTGTGAAATTTGCATCATTTAGCCTTTCGTAATAATGCTACAGTAGTGAACAAGTCATAAACCTAATAGGCCACTTAAGGTTTGAAACCTTGGTCAAAATTATCTGAGCACACAAATCTCCAAGGGTGATAAACCTTTGCATCAGCCCATTTTCCATTTTGTAATTTTTCAATTGTTAAAGATGAAAATATTTTGTTTTTCCTTAAAATACAAAGGAAATGTGTCATCTTTAAATGTATACCTTTTAGAAATCATTTTATCTTCAACTTGCTTAGCTGTTCACACTAACAGTAATTTTGAGAGAAGAATGCCCAAACTTTTGCATGGCATTGTATACTGCTCTTAGATATGGTGGTAAAATCATGCTGTCAGATTCCCTTTAATAAAGGTTAGATATGTATAGAGTTGAAAAACTATCCAAAGGCTTTGGTCACTTTACAAATTACCTGTGTATAGTGATGGGCGAACCGATCGAGGTCTGTAGTGTTCGGGACTGGGGTTGGACTGTTAAAGCAAGCAAACAGTTAATAAACATATCGTAATATACTTACCGGGTCTGCGTTCTCCCTTTCTGCTGTCCCGTGGTACTGCGTCACTTCCAGGCCGCTCATTATCTTCAGGGTATGTGATTGGCAGTTGGAGCCAGTAATGTGAATATTCCCGGAAGATGATGAGCAGCCCGGAAGTGACACAGTGCCGTGGGACAACAGGAAGGGAGAACATGGACCCACTAAGTGTAATGATTATGTTTATTAACTGTTCGCTTGCTTTAACAGTCCAACCTCGGTCCTGAACACTACAGACTCTGACCGGTTCGTCCATCACTACCTGTGTGTCTTCATTTTGGATTCATTTGCAGCTTTGGAACACTTCTTTATGTCTAGTTTTATAATTTAATCACAGATTACATTACATTACCTTATCAGCATATAATATCATTGAATGTCAATTTATATGAATTATAAGATACTAGCTGTGAGCCCGATGCAAATGCATCGGGATTCTAGAACGTGCATTAATTTGATTATAGTAGTTATAGCTGTTAGCCTGATGCAAATGCATCGGGTATCTAAAATATGTTTATTGTTTTTTTAAACATTTTTAAATAATCGCATCATCAATAGCAATAATATAAGCCATAGCATTATTATTAGCAGTAATAGCAGTATTAATAGCATTATTAGCAGTATTATGAGCATTAATAACAGTATTAATAGCATTAATAGCATTATTATTAGCATTAATAGCATTATTAATAGCATTATTAGCATTAATAATAGCATTAATAACATTATTAATAGCATTAATAGCATTATTATTAGCATTAATAGCATTAATAATAACATTATTAGCATTAATAATAGCATTAATAACATTATTAATAGCATTAATAGTATTATTATTAGCATTAATAGCATTAATAATAGCATTATTAGCATTAATAATAGAATTAATAACATTATTAATAGCATTAATAGCATTATTATTAGCATTAATAATAGCATTATTAGCATTAATAATAGCATTAATAACATTATTAATAGCATTAATAGCATTATTATTAGCATTAATAGCAATATTAATAGCATTAATAGGATAAATATTAGCATTAATAGCATTAATAGCATAATTAATAGCATTAATAGCATTATTAGCATTAATAGCATTATTATTAGCATTAATAGCATTAATTAATAGCATTAATATCATTAATAATAGAATTAATAACATTATTAATAGCATTAATAGCATTATTATTAGCATTAATAATAGCATTATTAGCATTAATAATAGCATTAATAACATTATTAATAGCATTAATAGCATTATTATTAGCATTAATAGCAATATTAATAGCATTAATAGGATAAATATTAGCATTAATAGCATTAATAGCATAATTAATAGCATTAATAGCATTATTAATAGCATTAATAGCATTATTATTAGCATTAATAGCATTAATAATAGCATTAATACCATTAATAATAGCATTAATAACATTATTAATAGCATTAATAGCATTATTATTAGCATTAATAGCATTATTATTAGCATTAATAGCATTAATAATGCCATTAATAGGATAAATATTAGCATTGATAGCATTAATAGCATAATTAATAGCATTAATAGCATTATTAATAGCATTAATAGCATTATTATTAGCATTAATAGCATTAATAGGATAAATATTAGCATTAATAGCATTAATAGCATTATTAATAGCATTATTATTAGCATTAATAGCATTAATAATAGCATTATTAGCATTAATAATAGCATTAATAACATTATTAATAGCATTAATAGCATTATTATTAGCATTAATAGCATTAATAGCATTATTATTCGCATTAATAGCATTAATAATACCATTAATAGGATAAATATTAGCATTAATAGCATTAATAGCATAAATAATAGCATTAATAGCATTATTAATAGCATTAATAGCATTATTATTAGCATTAATAGCATTAATAACATTATTATTAGCATTAATAGCATAATTATTAGCATTAATAGCATTATTATTAGCAGTAATATCATTATTATTAGAATTTTTTTTTTTAATTATTATTTTTTATTTAATTATTTATTATTTTTTATTTATTTTTTTATTATTTTTTAATTATTTTTTTTATTATTAAATTTATTATTTAGGATGAGACCCAGTTCTCATTCAGGTCCGCTAGAAGGGCTGATATAATTAGCATATATTTATTTTTTTATTATTATTTTTATTGAATTATTTATTATTTTTTATTTATTTTTTTATTATTTTTTAATTATTTTTTAATTATTTTTTTTATTATTAAATTTATTATTTAGGCTGAGACCCAGTTCTCATTCAGGTCCGCTGGAAGGGCTGATATAATTAGCATATATTTATTTTTTTATTATTATTTTTATTGAATTATTTATTATTTTTTATTTATTTTTTTTATATTTTTTAATTATTTTTTAATTATTTTTTTTATTATTAAATTTATTATTTAGGCTGAGACCCAGTTCTCATTCAGGTCCGCTAGAAGGGCTGATATAATTAGCATATATTTATTTTTTTATTATTATTTTTATTGAATTATTTATTATTTTTTATTTTTTTTTTTATTATTTTTTAATTATTTAATTATTTTTTTTATTATTAAATTTATTATTTAGGCTGAGACCCAGTTCTCATTCAGGTCCGCTGGAAGGGCTGATATAATTAGCATATATTTATTTTTTTTATTATTATTTTAATTGAATTATTTATTATTTTTTTTTTTTTTTTTTATTATTTTTTAATTATTTTTTAATTATTTTTTTTATTATTAAATTTATTATTTAGGCTGAGACCCAGTTCTCATTCAGGTCCGCTGGAAGGGCTGATATAATTAGCATATATTTATTTTTTTTATTATTATTTTTATTGAATTATTTATTATTTTTTATTTCTTTTTTTATTATTTTTTAATTATTTTTTAATTATTTTTTTTATTATTAAATTTATTATTTAGGCTGAGACCCAGTTCTCATTCAGGTCCGCTGGAAGGGCTGATATAATTAGCATATATTTATTTTTTTTATTATTATTTTTATTGAATTATTTATTATTTTTTATTTATTTTTTTATTATTTTTTTATTATTTTTTAATTATTTTTTTTATTATTAAATTTATTATTTAGGCTGAGACCCAGTTCTCATTCAGGTCCGCTGGAAGGGCTGATATAATTAGCATATATTTATTTTTTTTATTATTATTTTTATTGAATTATTTATTATTTTTTATTTTTTTATTATTTTTTTAATTATTTTTAAATAATATTTTTTATTATTTAATTTATTTATTTTTTTAAGTCAGACTGAGACACAGTTCTCATTCAGGTCCGCATTTTTTTTTTATTATTATTTTTATTTAATTATTTATTATTTTTTAATTATTTTTTAATTATTTTTTAATTCTTTTTTTTATTATTAAATTTATTTATTTTTTTACTTGCGAGTGAGACACAGTTCTCATTCAGGTCCGCCTTTTTTTCCCCCATTGACATACATTAGCGGTGTGTCGGCGATTTTATGGCCGGCCACCTGGTTCTATTTGTCGGCCCTAAAATCGCGGACACACCGCTAATGCATGTCTATGGGCAGTCAGCTCGAATTCTGATTGGTCGGCGTCCAATCCGAAATCGGGCTGACTGCCCATAGACATGCATTAGCGGTGTGTCCGCGATTTTAAGGCCGACAAATAGAACCAGGTGGCCGGCCATAAAATCGCAGACACACCGCTAATGTATGTCAATGGGGGAAAAAAAAGGCGGACCTGAATAAGAACTGCGTCTCAGTCTGAGGGGCTCTTCTGATTGGCTGAGGGCAGTATACAGCGACCAATCAGAAGAGGGCCTCAGATCTCATTAAGATAGAATGGGGGATTTTTCGTCCATTCTATCTTAATGAGAAGGAAGAGGACGTCGGAGGTGGAAGTTAGCGAAAAGAAGACAGAAGATCCCCGGGGCCGGACGAAGAGGCGGAGATGGCGGAAAGAAGAGAGAAGACCCCCGGGGCCGGAGGAAGAGGACGCCTGGCCGGACGGAGGACTTGTGGATGGGACGGACGATCAGATGACTTGAAGGCATGTAAGTGATCGACGGGGACGTTAGGTTAGGGGACGGCGGGGGCTTCGGGTGTAGGGCCTTAGGTGACAGCGGCGTTAGGTTAGGGGACTGCGGGGGCTTAGGGTGTAGGGCTTTAGCGAGAGGGGCAGGGGGTAGACGGCGGGGCTTAGGGGGTATCGGCGGGGGCTTAGGATGCTGCGGGTCGGGGGTTAGGTGGTCGGGGCTTAGCGTGTACGGGTGCGGCGGACTTAGGGGGTATCGGCGGGGGCCTAGGATGCTACGGGGGGTAGGGTCTTAGGGGCGGTGGTGCCTTAGGGGGTAGGCGGCATGGCTTAGGGGGTATCGGCGGGGGCCTAGGATGCTACGGGTCTTAGGGGGCAGGGGCTTAGGGGCTGCTGCGGGGCTTAGGGGGTAGGGGCTTAGGGGCTGCTGTGGGGCTTAGGGGGTAGGGGCTTAGGGGCGGCGGTGGCTTAGGGGGTAGACGGCGGGCTTAGGGGGTATCGGCGGGGGCTTAGGATGCTGCGGGTCGGGGGTTAGGTGGTCGGGGCTTAGCGTGTAGGAGTGGCGGACTTAGGGGGTAGGGCCTTAGGTGCGGCGGGGTGGTTTTGTTGCGGGGTGGGTGTGCGGACATGGGGGTGGGTGTGCGGACATGGGGGTGGGTGTGCGGACATGGGGGTGGGTGTGCGGACATGGGGGGGCTGTGCGGACATGGGGTGGCTGTGCGGACATTGGGGGGGCGAGTTGTGGGGAGCGGAGGCGGCTGTGCCGCCTCCGCTCTATGGTCCCCGGGGAGCGAGTTGCGGCTCAGGCAGCGACTCGCAATGGCCTCGCGGCCATTGCTCGCGCTACCTGAGTGGTAAATCGCTAAGGTTGTAGCCGAGGCTGTGGATCGATTTTGGGCCAGCAGCTCGCAATGGCCTCGCGGCCATTGCTCGCGCAGCATTGGGCGCTTCGCGCCCTATGTTAAATTCGTATCCACATGACGACATCGGAAAGTGCGCGCGGAGGGGCGCTTTTCCGATTCGCGATTATATAATAGATAGTTTTATACTTTTCTATGAAAAATACTTTTGTCCCAGAATCATTTTTTATACTTTGTATGTGAATGACAGCATGCTTGTACAATGTGCTATCGTACCCTTCAGAATGAGGTAATTACTAAAAAGCATATGCTGATATAATGAACTTTATTATTATGCATCTCAATAAATTGCTGTCATCTCTTTATAGAAATATTTTAAAATGAAATTCCCATAACAAGTGCAATATAAAAGGATACAGTGACATGTTGATTATGATTCGCACTTGTTGTAGGGTACATTGGCGTACAGCCTGTCATTTCAAAGAATTATTTATTGATTTTCTCAACATGTCAGTAGACAGGAAAGGAATCCCTGTTCAAATCACATTTATTGTGATGTGCAAGGTGCAACTGCACTACATAAACTTGAGTGAATAGATTTATAGAACCTGTCACATGACGCATTAAGACCTGTCATACATCCAGTCGGAAAGCCATATTAAAGGGTTTATCCTTTTGCTATAATATAATCTCTTAAATATAATAATTTGTAACATATATAAAATACATGTTCAGACCACAGGTGGCGCTGCAAGGAAACTGAAAATTGCTGACAGGTTTTTAAACAGATTTCAGCAATGGGTGAAGTGAAGGTTTAAACCCCAGTCTGCATTGTGCTTTAAATAGATTTACTGAACAATATATTTACACATGTATAATCCATTTAAATCAGTTATAAATACCAAACATTCGGGTACATGCAAGGCGAGCTAAACAAGTCATACAAGCCTTCCCCTTCAATTCACCTGAAATGTTAAAACATAGCAGCTAAAAATAACTACAATATATATCATTTTAAGGAAAATTTTGTAACATAAGGGCACAACTATGGGTAAAACAAGAAAATGTAGTGAATGCTTGGCTCACTAACATTAGATGTCTGGTAAAGCTTAGCAGAAAGACTTGTAGGACTCTGCTCCAGAAGATAAATGGTAGTCACTGGCTGCCGGGCCAGAGCCCTACAAATATCGTCCTACCTGTTAGACTCCCCAGTGTGTCATGTGTGCATTGCACCCCAACTGTGATGCTGCGCTAGGCTGGTAATCCAGAACGGAATAGGCAAGTCAAGGAAGGTTGCCGGGCTTTAGTCTGGTGATCCCCGACTACCAATTAGGCAACTAGATCATGATCCTACAAATCTTTTTGCTCAAGTCTAATCTAAAATGGCATTACTCTGGGATTTTATGGTGATATTTGGATTCATGCATTATTTTATGAAGTTTTTTGCTGTGTGTTGCTTTAGATCTTTAACATTTTTTTTGAGGGAGGCTTGGTAAAAAGAAATCCTGAGGCCAGATGTTGCTCTAAACTGTACCTATTACCAAGTTTGGGTGTTTTAAACTACCCTCAGTAGCACCTATGCTGCATTATTCTAAGATGGTGGCTATTATGCCCTGACTGACCTTGTACACCGAATAAATAAGTTTTAAAAACTTCTCACTGGTTTGATTGCAGCTCGTTCCGTCCCAACTCTACTCGCTGTCCATCCTGTCTCTCTTTGCCATCCAATAGACTCTTCAAGCCATATCTGAATTGTGCACCTGTGCAGTGGCTTCTCCAGATAACTCAGGCGCATTGTGCGTTTGCACAGAGACCTTAGCGATTAGCGCATGCACATAAGGGCAGAGCATAGTACTTAGTCGCGATCTGGAGAAGCATCTAGCGCAATTCGAATATCACTCAGAAGAATAGGCTGTCGGACGGTGCGGAGAGGTGGGACGGACAGCAAGGAGAGGTGGAATGGACCAAGCTGCAATGAAACCCATTGGAACGGAAACAGGTAATTATAATACACTAGTAAAAAGGCCCGATGCAATTGCATCGGGAGCAGGGTGAAATGAATTGTGTGTATACAGGCGGGTCAGTGGGTAGCAGAGTATACAGGGGGCTCTGTGGGTAGCAGAGTATACAGGCGGGTCTGTGGGTAGCAGAGTATACAGACGGCTCTGAGGGTAGGAGATTATACAGGTGGCTCTGTGGGTAGTAAAGTATACAGGTGGCTCTGTGGGTAGCAGAGTATACAGGCGGGTCTGTGGGTAGTGGAGTATACAGGCGGGTTTGTGGGTAGCAGATTATACAGGCTGCTGTGTGGGTAGCAGAGTATAGAGAAGGCTCTGTGGGTAGCAGATTGTACAGGTGGCTCTGTGGGTAGCAGAGTATAGAGGCGGCTCTGTGGGTAGCAGAGTATAGAGGTGGCTCTGTGGGTAGCAGAGTATCGAGGCGGCTCTGTGGTTAGCAGAGTATCGAGGCGGCTCTGTGGGTAGCAGAGTATACAGGCGGCTCTATGGGTAGCAGAGTATAGAGGCGGCTGTGTGGGTAGCAGAGTATAGAGGCGGCTCTGTGCGTAGCAGAGTATACAGGCGGCTGTGTGAATAGCAGAGTATACAGGCGGCTCTGTTGGTAGCAGAGTATAGAGGCGGCTCTGTGGGTAGCAGAGTATACAGGCGGCTCTGTGGGTAGCAGAGTATACAGGCGGCTCTGTAGGTAGCAGAGTATACAGGCGGCTCTGTGGGTAGCAGAGTATAGAGGCGGCTCTATGGGTAGCAGAGTATAGAGGCGGCTCTGTGGGTAGCAGAGTATACAGGCGGCTCTGTGGGTAGCAGAGTATACAGGCGGCTCTGTGGGTATCAGAGTATAGAAAGGGCTCTGTGGGTAGCAGAGTATACAGGCGTCTGTGGTGGTGGCAGAGTATACAGGCGTCTGTGGTGGTGGCAGAGTATACAGGCGTCTGTGGTGGTGGCAGAGTATACAGGCGTCTGTGGTGGTGGCGGCAGAGTATACAGGCGTCTGTGGTGGTAGCAGAGTATAGAGGCGGCTCTGTGCGTAGCAGAGTATACAGGCGGCTGTGTGAATAGCAGAGTATACAGGCGGCTCTGTGGGTAGCAGAGTATAGAGGCGGCTCTGTGGGTAGCAGAGTATACAGGCGGCTCTGTGGGTAGCAGAGTATAGAGGCGGCTCTGTGGGTAGCAGAGTATACAGGCGGCTCTGTGGGTAGCAGAGTATACAGGCGGCTCTGTGGGTAGCAGAGTATAGAGGCGGCTCTATGGGTAGCAGAGTATAGAGGCGGCTCTGTGGGTAGCAGAGTATACAGGCGGCTCTGTGGGTAGCAGAGTATACAGGCGGCTCTGTGGGTAGCAGAGTATACAGGCGGCTCTGTGGGTATCAGAGTATAGAAAGGGCTCTGTGGGTAGCAGAGTATACAGGCGTCTGTGGTGGTGGCAGAGTATACAGGCGTCTGTGGTGGTGGCAGAGTATACAGGCGTCTGTGGTGGTGGCAGAGTATACAGGCGTCTGTGGTGGTGGCGGCAGAGTATACAGGCATCTGTGGTGGTGGCAGAGTATACAGGCGTGTGTGGTGGTGGCACAGTGTACAGGTGTCTGTGGTGGTGGCAGAGTATACAGGCGTGTGTGGTGGTGGTGGAAGAGTATACAGGCATCTGTGGTGGTGGCAGAGTGTACAGGTGTCTGTGGTGGTGGCAGAGTATACAGGCGTCTGTGGTGGCGGCAGAGTATACAGGTGTGTGTGTGGTAGTGGCAGCAGAGTATACAGGCGTGTGTGGTGGTGGCAGAGTGTACAGGCGTGTGTGGTGGTGGGGGCAGAGTATACAGGCGTGTGTGGTGGTGGCAGAGTATACAGGCATCTGTGGTGGTGGCGGCAGAGTATAGAGGCATCTGTGGTGGTGGCGGCAGAGTATACAGGCGTGTGTGCTGGTGGCGGCAGAGTGTACAGGCGTGTGTGGTGGTGGCAGAGTGTACAGGCGTGTGTGGTGGTGGCAGAGTGTACAGGCGTGTGGTGGTGGCAGAGTGTACATTGCGTGTGTGGTGGTGGCAGAGTGTACAGGCGTGTGTGGTGGTGGCAGAGTATACAGGCGTCGGTGGTGGTGGCAGAGTATACAGGCGTCGGTGGTGGTGGCAGAGTATACAGGCGTCGGTGGTGGTGGCAGAGTATACAGGCGTCTGTGGTGGTGGCGGCAGAGTATACAGGCGTCTGTGGTGGTGGCGGCAGAGTATACAGACGGGTGTGGTGGTGGCGGCAGAGTATACAGGCGTGTGTGGTGGTGGCAGAGTATACATGTGTGTGTGGTGGTGGGGGCAGAGTATACAGGTGTCTGTGGTGGTGGCAGAGTATACAGGCGTCTGTGGTGGTGGCGGGAGAGTATACAGGCGTGTGTGGTGGTGGTGGCAGAGTATACAGGCGTGTGTGGTGGTGGCAGAGTATACAGGCGGGTGTGGTGGTGGCGGCAGAGTATACAGGCGGGTGTGGTGGTGGGGGCAGAGTATACAGGTGTCTGTGGTGGTGGCAGAGTATACAGGCATGTGTGGTGGTGGCGGCAGAGTATACAGGCGTGTGTGGTGGTGGCGGCAGAGTATACAGGCGTGTGTGGTGGTGGCGGCAGAGTATACAGGCGTGTGTCGTGGTGGGGGCAGAGTATATAGGTGTCTGTGGTGGTGGCAGAGTATACAGGCGCCTGTGGTGGTGGCGGCAGAGTATACAGGCGTCTGTGGTGTGGTGGCGGCAGAGTATACAGGCGTGTGTGGTGGTGGCGGCAGAGTATACAGGCGTGTGTGGTGGTGGCAGAGTATACAGGCGTGTGTGGTGGTGGCAGAGTATAGATGCGTCTGTGGTGGTGTTGGCAGAGTATACAGGTGTGTGTGGTGGTGGCAGAGTATACAGGTGTGTGTGGTGGGGGCAGAGTATACAGGCGTCTGTGGTGGTGGCAGAGTATACAGGCGTGTGTGGTGGTGGTGGCAGAGTATACAGGCGTGTGTGGTGGTGGTGGCAGAGTATACAGGCGTGTGTGGTGGTGGTGGCAGAGTATACAGGCGTGTGTGGTGGTGGTGGCAGAGTATACAGGCGTGTGTGGTGGTGGTGGCAGAGTATACAGGCGTGGTGGTGGTGGCAGAGTATACAGGCGTGTGTGTGTGTGGCAGAGTATACAGGTGTCTGGGGTGGCGGCAGAGTATACAGGCGTGTGTGGTGGTGGCAGAGTATACAGGCATCTGTGTGGTGGCAGAGTATACAGGCATCTGTGTGGTGGCAGAGTATACAGGTGTCTGTGGTGGCAGAGTATACAGGCATCTGTGTGGTGGCAGAGTATACAGGTGTCTGTGGCAGAGTATACAGGCGTCTGTGGTGGTGGCAGAGTATACAGGCATCTGTGTGGTGGCAGAGTATACAGGTGTCTGTGGTGGCAGAGTATACAGGCGTGTGTGGTGGTGGCAGAGTATACAGGTGTCTGTGTGGTGGCAGAGTATACAGGCATCTGTGTGGTGGCAGAGTATACAGGTGTCTGTGGTGGCAGAGTATACAGGCGTGTGTGGTGGTGGCAGAGTATACAGGCATCTGTGTGGTGGCAGAGTATACAGGCCTCTGTGTGGTGGCAGAGTATACAGGTATCTGTGTGGTGGCAGAGTATACAGGTGTCTGTGGTGGCGCTCCTGCAAGGCAGGGGTTAAAAAAAATAAAAAAAGATTATGCACCTCACCCCGAGCCCCCGCCGTCTTCCTCCAGGCTCCCGGTGCGTGCAGAGCTCTTCTACAGCAGTTCAGGACCTGTGGTGATGTCAGAGTCACGTGACCCGCGGTTACCATGGAGTAAGCTGGTGTCACGTGACTCTGACATCACCACAGGTCCTATACTGCAGTAGAAGAGCACTGCAGGCACCGGGAGCCTGCAGAGCCACCGGGAGCCTGGCGGAAGACGGCGGTGGCTCGGGAAGAGGTGAGGATTTTTTTTTTTTTTTTTAACTGTAGAGCGGCTGCGGCCTTCTTAAAATGCAGCATAGTCGCTGCTGAAGGTTGTGCTTTTATTTTAAAACGCCCAAATTGGTGACAGGTTCACTTTAAGGGTATGTGCACATATTAAGTACCGTATTTAGTGCAGGAATTTCTGCGCCATCTCTGTATTTCTTGACAGGAAAAGTGCAGTGGTAAAAACGCAATTTTTTTGCCAGACTTTATTGGTGCAGATTTTTCCTACTCATTAGTATGGTTTAAATCTGCTACAAAAATGCTGAAAGAATTGACATGCTGTAGATTTAAATCTGCACCAAATCTACAAAGAAAAAATACTCATCGTGTGCATGAGACTTCAGGGTTCTCATTCACAAATCTGCACTGCAAAGAGTGCATCAAAAACGTAACGACGTAACATGTGCTCACAGCCTAATGTACAGGTGCATCTCTATGAATTAGAATATCATCAAAAAGTTAATGTATTTCATTAATTCAGTACATAAAGTGAAACACATATATCATATAGAGTCATTACAAACAGACTGATCTATTTCAAGTGTTTATTTCTGTTAATGTTGATGATTATCGCTTACAGCCAATGAAAACCCAAAAGTCATTAGGTCGGAAAATTATAGTAGGAAGGATGAAGGGTCTGAGAGATAAAATATTACCTAAATAGGTATCAGAGGCTTCACCTTGTGTGGTTGTAATGGTGGGTTTACACGCTCCAACGTCAGTCCGATATTGGATCCGACGCCGCGGGAGCGCGCTTTTTCTGCCCACATTTCCAAGATCGCATCGGAGATTTACACAGCGCGATATCGGCATTCAACGTCTCTACAATGTCTACGCCCCCCTTGTACGGCCGACCCAGGAACGACCATTTAACATGGGAGTGAATAGGGGACGTTGTACTGCACATCATAGTTGGGCGTTTACACAGCACAATCCTGCTCCAACCTCCATCCAATATCGGCCCGTTGGAGAGCAGGCTCATTCAATCCCCGATATCAGTTTGGCATCGTTCGTGCATCGTATTGGATGTTTAAACCATACAACGCACGAACGATATCGGGTCCAACGCATGAACCACGTGACTTTTGGTCGGAGTTGGACGCCGATATCGGGACGTGTAAACCCACCATTAGGCTACCTTCACACAACGATTTTTAAGGGAGCCGATGCTGTCCGATAAAATCGGACAGCATCGGCTCCCTTCTGATGCCTGGAATCGGATGCCAAATAGGCATCCGATTCCGGCAAAAAATCGTTCCCTCCGGGCTGATTAAAATAAAATATATATATGCTCACCTGTCCCGAGGCCCCTGTCGTCTCCCGCACGGTCCCGCAGGCTCCCGGTGTCTGCAGAGGTCTTCTTCTTCTGAAAAGGACCTGCCGTGATGTCACAATCACGTGACCGCCTGTTAACATGGTGTAACAGACGGTAACGTGACTGTGACGTCACGGCAGGTCCTTTTCAGAAGAAGAAGACCTCTGCAGGCACCGGGAGGACCCGGGAGCCAGCAGGACTGTGCGGGAGACGATGGGGGCCTCGGGGACAGGTGAGCATACTTTTTTTTTTTTTTTTTAACCCTTGCTATCCTGTTAGGAGCAGTTTTACTGTACTGTGCATGCTCAGTACAGTAAAATCGGGTCCGAGGTCACATCAGATGTTTCCTCGGACCCTGCTCCATAGGGCCCCATGTTAAATTGATCAGACCGAATCGGATGTGCACTAAATGCCATCCGATTTGGTCCAATCCGATTTTGTCCAATTTGATTGTCGGTGCAAAAATCGGAATCATGCTCCGATTTTTGCACCCATAAAAAAATCGGACAGAATCGGATCGGACCAAATCGGATGGCATTTAGTGCACATCTGATTCGGTTTAATGCCCATAGGGCTGCATGGGGGCCAAAATCGGTCCGATGCTGTCCGATTTTTATTGGACAGCATCGGAAATTTAAAATTCGTAGTGTGAAACTAGCCTTATGATGATGTCATTTAGTAGAGTTTGGCAATATATTGTGATCAAGATATTTATTTTACACAGCACCATTAATTCCATGCTTTATAGAGATCATCATCACTATCCCCACTCAAAATCACAATCTAAATGCCCTGTTGGCATGTCTTTGGAACATCTGAGGATATCCACGCAAACATGGGGAGAACATACAAACTCCTGGCAGATGTTGTCCTTGGTGGTCTTTGAACCAAGGACCCCAGAGCTGCAAAGCAAGTGTTAACCTCTGAGCCACCATGCTTGGGTTCGATATGACAAGTACGATAGGACAGGGAAATGATCTGAGTTCATTATTTTTTTATAGTTCTCTCCACCCACATGAGACAGACCTGTCTCACAAACGTAATGGTGAGGGACATAATGAAAAGCAATATCTGAAGGATGGTTAATAAAAGCGTAAATGCCTACTAAAATAAACTACCGTTCAGATAGGCTGTGATAGAGTTCATAATATTGCAGCAATGGATACATGCTCATTTTATTTCAGCATAATTCAATGTAAGCCTTCAATTAAAAATGACCATGTGACTAATTAGTCAGTCAGCCGTATCAAAACAACACATTTGCACCTGGAGAGCGTTCCGAGGGACGAAAACAAATCATTTCCTCTGCTAATTCTGCCAAGGAAAAATGAGATTTAAGTTGGATGCGCTTGAAAAAAAAAAGACTAGTTTTTGAGTGTGCCGGTACAGCAAGGATTTTATGTGATGTTGTTCCTACTGTCTGCTCTTGCCTATATGAATATAAAACTGAAGGAAAAGCCTGTGGCATGCATTGTTTGTTGAGAATTATATATAAAAGTGCTGGAGCATTTAATTGGATATTATATATGCATATTGAGTATGCCCTTTCCTTCAAGACACAAACAATGGTGTCGTTTAGAAGAACAATATCACCCTTTATTAAGTAAGGAGCCATATAAAAAATTGCATTACTTCTACGGTTGAGGAGTTATTTTAGGTTTTCATCAAGTGTATTTGAACGTGTTACAGATTTTGTAGCAAACACAGCAGCCAATAGATGCTTTACCAATGCTTGTCTTTGGCCGGTAGAATGTATTGGCAGGAGAATCGGCTGGAGCCGCCACTTTCATCAAAACTTATTACTGGCAGAGTAAAGAATGCTTGGCATGAGAAATCCAAGCCACTCTCCATCTACAAACGTAAAGCTCAGATGAAGGCTCTCCTCTGATAAAATGCCAATGTATGTACATTTTTCTTGGGTATTTTCTTGGCTGAGTGATTTCATTCCTTTCGTTTAAGGTTCACTTTTGTAGAATAAAGTGAAAACGACTATGTATTTTGCAAGTGTCCGCAGCAATTGAAGATATATTTTCAGGAAACCAAGATAATTTTCAAGGTGAAATGTTTATGAGGAAGCGGCTTTTATGAATTATTGCAGGTTCTTCTTTGATGTTTTCATTCCCTTAAATTCAACCATTAACAGCCTAGTCTTTGCAATAAAATATTCAAGCAGTCTTTCATGGATAACATATATGGAATGTAGAGAGGAGTTTGGGAGAAGGATCACAGATAGCTGACCATTGTAGAGACATATAAAACAAAGACAATTGTTCAAATGACTAATTTATACTCAGGGGATGAAAATCGGTGAACCAGAGTCCATGTCTTCCTGGGATTAGACCATTTATTTACTTTCCGTTTTTGGTGGTAGAATAACAGATTGACAGACCGTAAAAAAGTACTGAAATAATCAGTTCTTTTGGTGTAAAAAGCATTAACCCATAACTCCTATTCCCAGATGTGATCCAGAATGCAGATGTCACAAGGGTGACATCCTGTCCTTGGGAGACTTTTTACAGGTTTGGGATTTGAGTCTAACATTGTCTTGTGAGACTCTCAAAGTTGTTTTCTTTTGGTCCAGCAAGAGTTAATGACATTTACCTTGCTGGAAGTTTCTGAGTCAGGTGATGCAGGATTGTGACCACCCCCCTTCCATTTTAATAGTCACATGATCCATCATCTGATGCTAGTGATACAGTGCTGTGCAAATTAATAGGGACAAGCATTTTTTAAGTGGAATCATAAGTTGGGGTTACCAGTCCGTGATTCAAACCAGTTTTAACTGCTTTGAGTAGATGTGAGTGTACAACTTTGAGTAACAACATTTGGAAGTACCAGCTGTTTGCCTCATAGGACCTTAAATCCCCCGGAGGATCCGGTCACATGGCCAATAATTCATCAATCGGTAGCAGTGAATCAAGTCATGCACACTCGTACGAGGCCATCCCATTCCAAAGACACCAAGCATCCTGATGAGGTCATGGCAGCCGGGCGCTTCAATAGTTCTTAAAGACGTCGCCGGAAAGGCAGGAGAACCAGGAACAAGGCGCATGCACACAGCACCTTGCAAGCTCTATGCTGTTTGTGATTTGAGATGTAAGGCATGATTGTATAGTAAAGTGCTATTTTGTATTGTACATTTAGAAATACATTCTATCTGAGACAATGTGTCATTCTCCCAGTATTGGCATGCACCTTGTTCCTGGTTCTCTGCCTTTCCTGCGGGGTCTTTAAGAGCGTTTGAAGTGCCTGGGTGCCATGACCTCGTCAGGTTGCTAGGCATGTCAGGTGTCTCTGACACAAGCGGGACATTGTGGGACTAATAAGAAAGAACTTTCCAATCTTGTATGAAAATGACACCCTAAGAAATATTTTGAGACAGGGTTGGAGACCAGTGGCTAAAAAATCAAGAGATCTGGGAAGTACTATAACCTCCAGTGTGTTCATTAGTGAGAGGAAACAGCAGGTCTGGCTGACGCATAAGGGCTCATATCGATGTTGAGGCAGAAGGTGCAGTTTGTGTGCATATATTGATATGGGAGACAGGGGCGTTGCTAGGGTCAAAAAACATCCGGGGCTCGGGCCCACTGAGCTGCATTTTTCGGAATAAATTTAAATAAAACCCAAGTAAAATGTACTTAAATAACCAGTGACACTCTACATATATAATATTAACAGTTTTAATGCTTTCCACCTTCCAAAGGTGGGCTCCATTTACCCACATCACAGCAGTGTGGGTGGCTTCCCTTCCAGCGTCAGAGGTTCGCTGTAGCCTGCCAATTGCAGGCAGCTTCTCAGACGCTGGGTGCTTGAGCCTGCCTATTGGCTGCAGCAAGGTCGGCCTTAGGTCAGATGGCGCCATGTGCAAGATTTTATCTTCTATTGATTCGCGTATAAGTCGAGGGGGTAAATTTTCAGCCCAAAAACTCGGGCTGAAAAACTCTGCTTATACACGAGTATATATGGTACATAGTGCCCGAATATTACTGTCCATTACTGAATAAAAACCACTACACAGAGACCACTATTACATTACCACTGACCACACTGACCATATAACATTAATGCCACCTCTGCACAGAGACCACTATTACATCACCACTGACCACACTGACCATATAACATTAGTACCACCTCTACACAGAGACCACTATTACATCACCACTGACCATACTGGCCATATAACATTAATACCACCTCTACACAGAGACCACTATTACATCACCACTGACCATACTGGCCATATAATATTAATACCACCTCTACACAGACATTTATAAGTGATTACAATGCAGGTACCTCCAGTGATTACAGAGGACGTTGGCGGGTCCAGGAAGCGTGTCTGTGGTAGGTCCGGTGAGCGGCAGCGGGACCAAGGAGCAGCAGCGGCAGGTCCAGTGAGCGGCAGCTGCAAGGGTGGGAATGGGATTCAATTTTTTAACAGGTTTCCTAGGTTCAGTAAAATATTTACGACCGTCTGTCAACTCGTGTCCTCCCCTTATCTTCTCATGAAGTGTAAGGGCCCCGTTACACATAGCGACGCTACAGCGATCCCGACAGCGACCTCCGTCGGCCGGGATCGCTGTAGTGTCGCGCTCGGCATTGCTGTGGAGATGTCAAACACATCTCCACAGCGCCGAGCTGCGCCCAGCTGGTCACTCCCGATCGTGTGGCCTCCCACTGGGCGGCAGGCCACGAATGGCGCTCGTCGCTATCGGCAGCGCCACACGTGGCGACGCCCGCCGCTCGGCGGGAGTCGCCCGACTAAAGAAGAATGGTCCTGACCAGTGCCTGGGACCGCTCCTGCCGGCTATCTAACCCGCGACCATTGAGTGCGCATGCGCGCAGCGCCATAGTAACTACCTGACACCGGGCGCATGATTACACCATGCACTTCCGGTGCGCGGGGAGGATTTCCGGCACGGCGGTTCCAAGGTGCGCAGGCGCCGCTATACTGGCAGGGAGGCGCACAGGTGTCGTCTATTTGCGGACGCCTTATAGATATAAAAAGGCCGTGATCACAGGGTGTATGCACATCCTTTCCCTGAGGAAGCAATCATATTGGTGACAGTGAAACACATGTAGGATCGATGGTCTCTTGTCTTTGTTTGTCCTGAGCTTGGGTCCCCCCTCTCCTGCGGTGCTGAACAAAATGGGTAACACAACTATGTTTACAATACTTGCATCTTTCCTCTTTAAGGACATTTATTTCTGTAGTACCCATGTTATGTTAGTTCAGACATCTGTGGGGAGGTGGGTAACTATAGGCTCCGAGCTATATATACAATACACATAATGGTTATATAGGATTCATAGGGAGACATATATGGGTGTTTCTGAAATCATGTCTTATGCTTGAGGTATATTATAATTTATATGAAGCATTGACTGTTACATAGATCTGGTTCCAGATATATACATAAAATTGTTCATCCCTATGTGGTCATTGTACCAAAACCATTGTCTTTTTAGTTGCCGTTCGGAGCTTGTTACAAACTGGGCTCTTCTTGGTGTATTTATGTGAGCACTAAACGTATCGTCCTTGATGTATTTTATGTATTTGTACTTGTTTACTAAGTTTTAATGAGATTAAAATAAATTTTGATACTTGTTTGCACTTAAAACTCCTGTGTTCTCCTGATATTTATATTAATGGTCTTGGAGGTTGCATTATATACTTTTAAGCCGATTATAAGATGTGGCTGTTGAACTTCATGTATTTAGCAACATTAGAGGAGCTGCAGAAATTTCTGGCTAGTATTGCATGTGATGTGCTTTTGTATTCTTCATATGACTATCCTGTGGGATAGAGCGGCTAGATGGAATATTTTTCTTACAAAGAAAAACATCCAAGTCTAGCTATGTTTTTTGACAAAACCTTATATCTGTCAAAAACACGTGGTAAAATGCCATATTTTGAGGACTTTGAAGACCAAGGTTGAATTTCTTGTCCATAATTGCTACGGATTAGTGATGGGCGAGTCCTAAATTACTCGGAATCGCTTGACTCTAGCGAGTCCGAGCCCGGGACTCGCTACTCATTGCGAGTCTAGCAAGTCCAATGTTAATGAATGGGGAAGTGAGTAATAGCGAGTAATGTGCGATTTAAAAATCGCAGATGTGTCTCGGAAAGCGCTCGCATTGCCGTGTTGGAAAACCCACTCGCAACTGTATTTTGCTGCTGTCTCCGAGGCCAAACTCGCATGTGTTTGTCTTATTTGGCGCCGATGAAGCGAGGCAAGCGATTTTCTCCAGCAAACCCCATGCTTTTAGCAAACAGGAAATAAGCCGACTCGAGCTGCCAGACCCGCACACACACAGAGCAAGCATGGCCCGTGTCAATACGCTGCAGTTGATTGACCTGGTGGAGGCTCGGCCCCTGCTTTGGCTGCCCACTAACCCTGCCTATGGGGATAACATCCAGCGAACTACAGCCTGCAGGGAGGTCGCTCAAGTCATGTTCCCTGCATTCCATCGCAGTGGCCAGGATGCACAGAGCAATATGGGTAAGTTAAATGTGTTCACACGTTATATTGCATTTACCGTATATACTCGTGTATAAGCCGACCCGTGTATAAGCCGACCCCCCTACTTTTGCCCCCAAAACCTGGGAAAACCTATTGACTCGTGTTACGTGTATAAGCCGAGGGTGGACCCCAGCACAGGTATACAGCCCCCAGCAGTGTGGTATACAGGCCCCCCCAGTGGTATACAGGCCTCCCCAGTGGTAGTATACAGCAGCCTCCCCAGTGGTATATACAGGAGGCCCCAGCAGTATATACAGCAGCCCCAGTGGTATACAGCATCCCCAGTGGAATACAGCAGCCCCAGTGGTGTGGTATACAGCAGCCCCAGTGGTATATAGCAGCGCCAGTGGTATATAGCAGCCCCAGTGGAATACAGCAGCCCAGTGGTGTGGTATACAGCAGCCCCAGTGGTATATAGCAGCCCCAGTGGTATACAGCAGCCCCAGTGGTGTGGTATACAGCAGCCCCAGTAGTATGTAGCAGCCCCAGTGGTATACAGCAGCCCCAGTGGTATATAGCAGCCCCAGTGGTGTACAGCAGCCCCAGTGGTGTGGTATACAGCAGCCCCAGTGGTATACAGCAGCCCCAGTGGTATATAGCAGCCCCAGTGGTATACAGCAGCCCTAGTGGTATATAGCAGCCCCAGTGGTGTACAGCAGCCCCAGTGGTGTGGTATACAGCAGCCCCAGTGGTATATAGCAGCCCCAGTGGTATACAGCAGCCCCAGTGGTGTGGTATACAGCAGCCCCAGTGGTATATAGCAGCCCCAGTGGTATACAGCAGCCCCAGTGGAATACAGCAGCCCCAGTGGTATACAGCAGCCCCAGTGGTATACAGCAGCCCCAGTGGTGTGGTATACAGCAGCCCCAGTGGTATATAGCAGCCCCAGTGCTATACAGCAGCCCCAGTGGTATATAGCAGCCCCAGTGGTGTACAGCAGCCCCAGTGGTGTACAGCAGCCCTAGTGGTGTGGTATACAGAAGCCCCAGTGGTATATAGCAGCCCCAGTGGTATATAACAGCCCCAGTGGTGTACAGCAGCCCCAGTGGTATATAGGCCCCCAAATGCTGGCACTAGCCCCCCTCTGTCGTAAGGCCCCCCAGCTGCTTAACTTACCATCCCCGGTCTTCTGCACCGCGCCGGTCTTCTGTGCTCCGTCCTCCATGCTCCCGTCCGGCTGCATCCGGCGTCCCCGGCCGTTGCACGATGACGTCATCGTTACTGCGACGGCCGGGGACCGGGGCCGGATGCAGCGGGACGGGAGCATGGAGGACGGAGCACAGAAGACCGGCGCGGGGGGTTCTGCCGGTTCTGCCCTGACCGCCGGCAAGATTCAGGGCTCTATGTGTAAGAATCGGGGCTGCACAGGCATCACTGAGGTGTACATACAGTACTGGAGGGTACAGGCATCACTGGGGTGCACATACAGTACTGGGGGTCATCAAAAGCACAATCCGGGCACAATTTATGGCCACCAGGGTGGCATGTTTGTAATTCTCCAGAAAAAAAAGGCATGGCATGGATGTTATAGACTAGTCACTGCAGCCATAGATAAATTCACAAAGAGGTGCAATTTGTACAGTGTAATCACTTTGTGAGATTTTCTGCTTTTTGTACACCTCAGGGGCTCTGCAAATACATCAAGGTATCCAAAAATTAAATAGCACTATCTGCTTTCTGAGCCCTGCCATGTGCCAAAACATTCATTTTTGACCACATATAGTGTAACAATGTATTTGAGAGAAAATGCATAGCAAATTGTAGGGATCATTTTCTACTATTACTCTTGTGTAAATTATACATTTGGTGCTAAATCAGTATTTTAGTGGAAAAAAATAAATGTTTTGCTTTCCCATCTAAATGTTATAAAATGTTATAAAGTTTTGTGAATCATCTGTATGCAAAAATGTTCAATACACCCCTGGATGAATTCCTTGAGTGGTTTAGTTTCCAAATTGGGGTCACTTGAGTTTTGGCTGTTTTTGGCATCTCAGTGCCTCTGCAAATGTGATGTGTTATTCACAATCTATTCCAGAGAAAATGATGCTCCAAAAATCATATACACCCTTTCTTTTCCATCCCTGCCATGTGCCCAAACAGCAGATTTTAACAACATATAAGGTATCATCACATTCAGAAGAACCTGCCTAACAAATTAAGTGGTCTGCTTTCTCCTATTAAAAAACTACTCAAAAAAGGCAGCAGCTGAGTGATATATTAGTGTTTGTTTTTGGCTGCTGATGGTCTGTTTTCTCCTATTGGGCCATTCTATGTCAAGTGAACCAATGATTATTACCTCTATATTTTTAATTCTTTTGAGATTTTGTTATTTGATAATAGCATGTCAGACAATGCAAAATGTGAAGAGAAAAATTTAAAAAAAAATTATTTTTTTTTTAAATGATTTTCAAAGTTCGAAAAAAGTGCAAATTTCGGTGTTGCCTGCCTTTACATTTCTCCTCATAACTCAGGCTAGAAATAAGATAGAGAGACAAAATAAATACCATTCTACTCAGAATTGTACAGGCTTTCACCAGATATGTCACAAGAGGATCTTTGTTAATATTTTACCTCTCCTGCTTCATTATCTTATTTCTAGCCCGAGATAAAAAAATGTAAAGCCATACCAGGCCAAAATTCGCACTTTTTTAAAACTTTAAATATCTGTAAAAAATTAACTGATTAAGAAAAAAATTCAAAACTTTCAATTTGTGATTAACAAAAGTAGTACTTCAAATAGAAAAACAAATTAAAAAAATCTAAAGACGTCAGGTAAAAAAAAATATTCATATTTAGATCACTTGATATGAAATGACCCATTGACGCTATTAATAGTAAAATATTTTAAAATATGATCCCATCGTGATCCCAACTTGCAATTTGGTACAGATGTGGTTAAGAGCACAGCAGACATATGGGCAGTTTTTGAAATATTTAAATGATGCCGATTTTTCATAAATGAGTTTTAAAATTTTGCGTTTGCGATCGCATGGGTAAAATATTAACAAAGATCCTCTTGTGACATATCTGGTGAAAGCCTGTACAATTCCGAGTACAACGGTGTTTATTTTGTCTCTCTATCTTATTTCTAGCCCGAGATATGATAGAAAATGTAGAGTCATACCAGGCCAAAATTCGCACTTTTTTAAAACTTTAAAAATCTGTAAAAAATTAACTGATGAAGCAAAAAATTCAAAACTTTTTTTTTGTAATTAACTAAAGTTGCAAAGGGAAGGAAAAGATAGCGTGTAGAATGGACCGGGATCAAGCCAATTAATATATCTCAATAATTTTATTATCCATAGAAAAAACAGTACATTCTACACGCTATCTTTTCCTTCCCTTTGCATTGATTATATAAGCGTGGGATTTGGTGATCCTTCTTGTGCCGTACCTACCTACATGTCTATAAATTAACTAAAGTTGTACTTCATATAGAAAAAAAATTAAAAAAATCTGAAGACGTCAGCTGAAACATCATTTTAGAAGTAAAATGTATTTTTCATTTTCACACCCGTATTTTTAAAAGTTGTGTGAAGCCTATGTGGCGCCCTGCAACGAGTGCGTCACAAGAGGGTATTGCAGCCATAAATGCAGCCGCAATATTCTCTGACACGGCAGTGATCTGGTTAACTTAGAAATCCAACCCTGCATGCATCACCTAGAACAGAGGGCCAATCCTAAGTCTTGGTGGGTGGAGTGTTAGGGAAGTGTTGGAGAACAGACCCTTAGTCTAGTCAGTTGAAGAAGGGATCTAGAACTTGACCTGAGCAGTCTAGAACTTGGAGAGGAGCGGGGGCTCCGCACCCCGTGCAGCCCCGGGCCGTCACCGGTCGGGTGTCAGCACCTGAGGCCTTAACAACCGGGATTGGGCATCTTCACACGGGTCCCCAAAAGACTCCCGTGCCCACAACTCACAGCCGGTTCATTGGTACCGAAGCTGGCAGCAGTTCACCTCTGCTACGCGAACCAGAAGCGTGGAGGAGCAGCTTCACAGGAGCACCCCACCACCAGCCAACTTCCAGTCGTCTAACCAGCGGTGTACCCACCGAGGGATCCAAGGCTTCCCAAAACATCCAGAACGTACATCATGGATAGGGCATTGAAGCAGCCTCCCCGTACCCGATCTGGTATTCCTGGGTGACACTGGCAATCACTTAGTTAGAATGGAGGAACACTGCGGATTTCTAAGGGACACTATCATTGCTGAGTCCACCCGGTCTACTACCCTTACACTGTATGCCATGTATTGCCTGCTGGTTACAGTAAAGACCCATTGCAGAGACTTTCTGTGTCCGTGCTTCCTTATGAACTGTCCGTCCGCACTACAAGGTAACCGCAGCTGCCGCACAACATCTTAAGCAGCTCCAGCCTCCGGGGATCACCGCTCAGCCTGTGGGGAGCGTTACATCTTGCTGCTGTCCATCCCCCGGAGGTTCCGCAGCGTCGGTAACGATTACCGAAACTACTCATAGGTGGCGTCACGAATAAATTAAACCCCTTTAATCTGTTCCACCAAGACGTCTTCAATCCTTTTGATCTGCACTACACCGGGCCCCACTACCGGCAGGCGCGGTCCACCCTTGACAAGGAGGAAGGAAGCATCGCCTGTCTAAACCGGAGTCCCGGCCACGGTGAGTCAAAGCCTATATGGGTTCAAAATGGTGCACACACCCCTAGATGAATTCCTTGATTGGACTATCTTCCAAAATGAGGTCACTTCAGAGGGGTTTCTGCTGTTTGAGCACAACAGGAGGCAAGTGCAGTATGGTGCACGCAATCTATTTCAGACAAATTTGTGTTCCAAAATTCAAATGATGCTCCTTCCAAGCCCTGATGTTTGTGCAAACAGAGGTTTCTGACCACATGTGGGGTATCAGCAAGCTCAGAAGAAGCGGAGTTAAAAATTTGTGGGGTCAAATTTTTTGTTGTATTTCTTGTAAAATTTAAAAAATTGTGACTAAAGTCCCATTCATTCCATTTTGCATTAATTCTGGTGCAGCACCTGAAGAGTTAAAACATTTCCTGAGAGCAGTGTTGAGGTATTTAAGGGGTAGAGTTTTTAAAAAGGTTCCCACCTTCGAGGAGTTTTTAATATATAGGCCCCTGAAATTCCATTTAAATCTGAATAGATCATTAAAAAAACAGGTTTTGTAAACTTCTTGAAAAAAATGAGAAACTGCTGCTAAACTTTCAGCCCTTCTAACACCGTAACAAAATAAAATAACATTGAAAAATTATGCAGGTGTAAAGTAGAAATGTGCAAAATGTTATTAGTTATTTTATGCAAGCGTGCCTAACTAGTTTAAGGATATAAAAGATGAAAGTTTGAAATTTGCAACACTTTCTCCAAATTTCTGATATATTCGCAAATACCGTAAATGCAAAAAATATTGACCAAAATTACCACTAACATAAATTACTAAGTGTCATGAAAAAACAGTCACAGAATCACTGGGACTTGTTGAAGCGTTTCAGAGTTATTAGGGAACGGACACACTGGCGTGAAAGTCGATAACTGTAGTGCGAGTTTTTCTCACATTGCAGTCAGACCAAAGTTATCCAATGTCCGAGAGCACATTTGCGAGTGTCAGGCATCTTTTTCTCATCCGATTGACAGACGAGAAAGCAGTCGCAACATGCTGCGACAGTATGCAATTCACGCGCGAGACTTGCCAATGCAAGTCTATGGGGTCCGACAAAATCACGGACCGCAGTCAGACAGCACACGTACCATCCGAGTCGGACACGTTTTTTTCACTGATATATTATCATTCTGTATCTGAGAACACTGTAAATTGTTTCTGTAAATGATTAGACTGTAAAAAGCTGCTGAGAAAAAATATGGATTGCACACGGACATCACTCGGATGTGATCTGAGAGAAATGTCGGACACTCATATAGCAGTTGGATGCAAAATGGACCAAAATCCGGACGACACTCGTAAGACTCTTGGGAACGACTATCGGACCACATTTTTATTCACCAGTGTGTTTCCACCCTTACAAGATAAAATGACACTGGTCAGATTTCCAAAATTTGGCCTGTTCATTAATGTCAACATTGGCTCGGTTACTAAGATTTTATGATATTTGTGTTTTATGTTATTGTTAAAGTTCTAGCTTTGACCAATGACTGAAAAAGGTGTCTGATGTTCTGATTCAAGCATTCAAATGTCTGAATATATAATAATCTTAAAGGAAACCTATCACCACAGTGTTTTTGCTTATATACATGCCCATCACTTTTAAGATAATGGGAATTATTTTCCTGCAACCCCTTTATATCCTAGACGTGCCCCTGCAAACCTCAAAAAGAGTTTTATTCTTGTCCTGTGCTATATGTAAAATTTGAGGCCGAAGGATGTCTCCAGATTGTGATCAGGTTGTCCCGTTCCTTTCAAATGCGCCTCTAAATATAACAATAATATAATAATATTTATTCATTTACAAAGCACTTCACATACATTAGCAACACTGTCTCCATTAGGGCTCACAATCCTCACATCCTATCAGTATGTCTTTGGATTGTGGGAGGAAACCGAAGTGCCCGGAGGAAACCCACTAAACACATGGTGAACATGCAAACTTCCTGCAGATGTTGTCCTGGGTGGGATTGTCATCCACATCGTGCCTAAAGTCTCATGCAGTGGAATCGAAGAACTGTGCAGGCACCTTACTGTGCCCTATTAAACAACCAGCGATCACACTGCGCATGCACCTCACTGTGCCCTATTGAACAGCCAGCAATCACACTGCGCAGGCACAAGACTGCAGGCACTGCGCATGCAATGAGAAGAGGCAGCATTGAGGGAGCGGGGCGGTGCTGATCACAATTTAGAAACACCTACTGGACTGGACCGCACAATTTACATACAGCGTGGGACAAGTATAAAACTCTTTTTCTGAGATATGCAGAAGCATAGGTTACAGGAACCCCATTCACATGAACTTAAAGGTGATGGCAAAGTTTTAAAAGCAAAAAACTGGTGACAGATTTCCTGTAAGGGTTTGCTCACATCTGCACATAAATATGGAAGTGCAATGTGATAAAAAAAAATCACATTTTACTTGCACCAATGTTATTCAGTGAAGCAGTGTTATTGTAATCTGTAAGTTTTTCATCAGCTGTTATCAGGCTGCGGAAACAAAGCATCTTGCTGCGCATGGGCTGCACATATCGGACGAGCCTCGCCAATGCAAGTCTTTGGGTGCAAGAAAAAAAATGTACAGCACACGGACCCTCTGTTTTTACGGATACATTTCCATTCTATAGCATAGAACTCGGTAAATGGTCATGTAAATGATTGTAGAATAATAGCTTCCGAGGAAAAAAACGCATGTCATACAGATGGCATCCAGATGCTCGGCGAGAAAGAAATTGCACACTTACATAGCATGAGCATAACATGGAATACCTAACAGATTTCACCGCCCACTTTTCTGGATGAAGATTGGTGCAATTTTTCATATGCAGATGAGAGCAAACCCCAAATGTTATAACTGCAAAGTCTCTAGACAAATAGATATCTGAAAGCCCTTGGTGCACATTTTAAAATGCAGCAATAAATAGAAACATAACTGTTTTGAGGGAGTAATTTACCCAAAGGTAAAATGCCTGGAGCAGAACAAGTTATGCATATTACCTAAAGCATATGTACTCATCCATTAAAAAAACAAAACAGCGCACTTATGGTACAAAAAATGCATCAATCAAAAGAAACAGTCTCATAGAACAAAAGAGCCCCAATCAGGGTCGGACTGGCCCACAGGAGAACTAGAGAATCATCTGGTGGGCCGCTTGTAGTTTGTTACTTATCCCCGCAACATAATCAGTAGTTGGCGCAATACAATTGTTTCACTTTGTACAGATAATGAAATCATCTCATCATTCATTCTACAAACTACTCAGTATATTATTATATTGAAGCTTAGGTAAATTTGTGAATGTAATATTTGCATGTAGTAGATCAGTGGGCCCCCAGAGTCAATGTTATTGGTGGGCCCCTGCCAACCCAGTTTGACGCTGTCCCTAATGTATAAAACTGATTCATAAACTCTGTGTGCTATTTAAAAAAATAAAAATATTTTGCCTGGATTAGAATTATTAAATGAGGCTGATGTACAGTATTTAGCTATGCAGTATAGTTGGGAGCATTAAATACAATAAGGATATAAGTTATGACCGCATTGTGATTTTATCAGTATTACACATTTACGTTTACTATAGGATTGGCTGTACTGGTTTTGTAAGCTGTCGATTAGAGATTATTGAACCTGTTCAAAGTAGATGTTCGGGTGCTTTACGTGTCCAAAGCACTAGTGAGCATCACTGTGTTCATGGACGCTGGTGCTTGGCCCAATGCGAGCAGCTTGCAGTGTTTGATCAGCTTGGATTGGGGTAAAAGCAGAGTTATCAGCCATAACATTTTTAAAAATTACAAATGTACGCATTCCTGCCCCCTGTTTGATTTATGGCTAGCTGCATAGGCGCACCCAAGGGGGGGACCTACGTGTCTGGACCCCCCCCTTTGGACGGCCCTGAGAAGTGGTGCAGTACACAAGGAGCTGGGCCCCTATGTCAGGAGACAGGAACAATTACACAGCACCCAAGGGCCCACAAAAGAGGCTGCTTTTAGGGGGCTTCGCTCCCCCAAACCACCCCACCGGGGATTTGCCCCTCGGAACCCCGCTGGGGGTGACACACCCCTTTCAGGGCCTGTGTGTGTTTCTTGGACCCCTACCTTGGGAAATTTCTGGGTGCGCCACTGGCTAGCTGTATGTGGGTTGAGAGCCGAACTACCCAATCATGGTCTTTAAATAAGATTTGGGTCAAGTGTAGACGCAACCATACCTGTTAAAAAAAGTCCAGCTGCAGCACTAGTATCCAAACTTTCACAGGTCCACTCATCTCTACTGTCAATGTTTCCGCTGTAAGAAGTACACAAGTTAAAAGCAGATGCACGGAACCACAGGTAGAACAGGGGAGGGTGAAATAATCACCTCTTTGTAAATTAATCTTTAATTTTGATATCAGCAATTACTAATCAGTTATTTCCCCAGTTTTCTAAATGAAGCTTGTAGAAATCAATGCACATACTACAGTAACACAATTTACTTATTCTGTATATACCAAATTACTTCTTCCAAGAAGTTACCCTTGTTGTTAGTATTACTATACAGTATATAATTACAAAAATGCACAGCACCAGAGGAAGATAGCTCAAAAATTGAAGCAATTCTTCATTATAAATTAAGGCCAAAACGTTGAGCCAAGTTGTTTCAAATCACTTGGAAGAAGTCTTAACAGAATTAAAATAAATATTGCTGGACTTTATTTTTAGCATGCCTTTGTTACTGCTTTAATACCAAGTTTTAGTGGAAACAAATATTTCAGCTCAGTTGTGCAACTTGAAGCTCATGGACCTCAATGCAAATGCTCAATGGGGTCCCCAATTAGTGTAAGTCTTTAATAGCATTGGTCTTATCGTATAGGTCAAATGGATTCTGGCGGTTCCTTAGACATCAGGTGTCTATGTGTGATTGCAGCTTCCGCAGTTATGTTTCACTCACTGTTTAGTAGAATGGCGTCGGGCACCACCGCTCGTTGCAACGGTCCTGGAGTGTAAGGCTGGGGTTACACATGAGCCCTTGGTCCGTTTTTGGCTTCATTTTTGTCATTTTTTTTTCTAAGTCCAAAAACTGACAGAAAAACGGATTGGATATAATAAACACCCTGTCCGTTTTTTTCTGGACCTCAAAACATTGCTCTGTCCGTTTTTGAGCCAAAAACTTTGCTAGCAACGTTTTTGGCATCAGTTAAAAAACGCATGCATATTTTTAACATGGGGCCCTATGGGAAACGCATGCGTTAACGCATGGCACATATAGGCACCTGCGTTAACGCATGCGTTAACGCATATGCGTTTTTAATGAAAAAATGACTTAAGTCCAAAAACGTTCAGGGGTGCATGAGGCTCAAAAAGCACCCTATAAAAAACGGATTGGTGATGAAAATCACTTCCAAAAACGGACTTCTATGTGTGACCCCAGCCTAACTCCAACAGGACAAGCACCGCTGAACAGAGGAGTGGCTTCACGTTGTGATTTCCTCCTTCTGGTTCTCCGGTTGCACACTTCTGGTTGTAAGTAACATGCAATATACGATCTGAAGAGAAGTAGCATGAAACAGCCGTCGTTTTAAAGACCCACCAAGTCCCCCTGATGTAAAGCCTGAAAATCTTTGGTGAATAAAGCTGGTTTGTATCCTGGCCGGTGAGTGCTACTTCTCTGCAGATCATATATTGCTTCTGCAGCTATTGTAGTTACACTCCTGCTTCAGCCTGATGTTGACTGTAAGTCAATAGTAAAATTCCCTACAAACCACGTGGGTTTATCTTTTCACTCTTTTTTTTAACATCTTTTATATTTTGGCGCCCTACATTCCTTTTAAAGACAGCATGCTTTGAGGGCAATATGTTTTAAACCCTTTCTTATAGTCTTCACTTTTTATATAAAATTGATTAGAAAATTAATATGTATAAAAAATTGGCAATATCATTTATTAGCCCAAAGTAAAAGGCAATATCCATTTTGAAATGTTTTCATTTTTTAAATTTTGCGGTAGATTTTTACACTACCTCCTTCATATCGTGCTCTCAAAAAGGGACATACAAGATACAATATCTATCTGTTTTCTGATTACCAGTAAACTTTTACAATTATTCCCATATTCAGTCACAATCTGTAAAAATGTCAGCAGTGTCTATTGGGCACTGGTAAAAAAAAAAACACCAGAAATATTTTTGTGTTTATTTTTGCATCATGTTCATTAAGTCGTAAATGTTATTATATTTTTTAGAATATCTATTCTTATGTTTCTAATGATCTATAATTCTAGGTCTTTCTGATGGAAATGCTGGAAAAAAGCCATTGCAACACCCCATGAGTAGCAGTCCTTATTCTGCAGGTAATATTGTATATACTGTAAATTGAATTGATATATAAGATGTGATCATTCTTCTATGGAGCCTTTATGTCAACTAAAATTATTTACAATATAGTACAAAAAATGTATGTTTAAATCAATTCCCTTATCTTTTTTAATAACAAAGAAATAAAAAATATTATTAATAAAACTAATACTAAGCATAGGTGGATCTGCCGTATCTATAAAAATTTGAGCTATCAAAAATAAGATTAACTCCAACAATACCACAAGGGAAAAAAATGGAAACATCCAAATTGCACATTTCTTTTGTTGCAGCAACTCCCAAAAATGGATACCTGTGTATTATATGGTAAAACAAAAAATGAATATGTAAAGTAAATAATATACCGTATATACTCGTGTATAAGCCGACCCGTGTATAAGCCGACCCCCTACTTTTGCCCCCAAAACCTGGGAAAACCTATTGACTCGTGTATAAGCCGAGGGTGGACCCCAGCACAGGTATACAGCCCCAGCAGTGTGGTATACAGCAGCCTCCCTAGAGGTATATACAGGCCCCAGCAGTGTTACAGCAGCCTCCCCAGTGGTATATACATCATCAGCCCCAGTGGTAGTATACAGCAGCAGCCCCAGTGGTAGTATACAGCAGCAGCCCCAGTGGTATATACAGCAGCAGCCCCAGTGGTATATACAGCAGCAGCCCCAGTGGTAGTATACAGCAGCAGCCCCAGTGGTAGTATACAGCAGCAGCCCCAGTGGTGGTATACAGCAGCAGCCCCAGTGATATATACAGCAGCAGCCCCAGTGGTAGTATACAGCAGCAGCCCCAGTGGTATATACAGCAGCAGCCCCAGTGGTAGTATACAGCAGCAGCCCCAGTGGTAGTATACAGCAGCCCCAGTGGTATATACAGGCCCCCCCCGGTATACAGGGACCCCCCCTTGCTGCCGCAAACCAGTAAAGTAATACGTCATTATACTTATCCCTGTCGTCGCCGCCATCACGCTCCTCCGGCTTCATCCGGCTTCTTCCAGCTTCCTCCTCTGGCGCACAGACAATGACGTCATTGCCTGCGCCCACCGGAGGAGGAAGCCGGAAGAAGCCGGATGAAGCCGGAGGAGCGCGATGGCGACGACGACAGGGATAAGTATAATGATGTATTACTTTACAGGTTTGCGGCAGCAAGGGGTGGCACCGTATACCGATGGGGGCCTGTATACCGATGGGGGGGCGCAATATATATGACTCGCGTATAAGCCGAGGGGGGAGCTTTTCAGCCCAATTTTTGGGCTGCAAAACTCGGCTTATACGCGAGTATATACCGTACATAAAAATATAAACAACAGAAGCACAATTACCCTATAAAAGGTATTATTTTAATCAAAACACAAACAAAATTACTGACAGGTAAATATATACCTTATATACCTAGATAGTTACATACATCAAGACAAGGGGAGGAAATGGGTGGGCCAACGTACCCTACGTCCAAACAATCCCTTACCTGGCAGTGGAGGTTGGCACTCTACATCAACTCAAGATGTCGCCCCCGCTCAGCGAAGACTTACCCTCCTTTTCCCTTCACTGCACTAATCAGTGAAGGTACAACTAGAATGGGAGGGGTCAGCAAAATATATGGATGTGAGAAATTGATATCTCATATCAGATCCATTGAATTCAATAATATTCAAATCCTTTGGTATATTGCCTACAGTATACTAAGGTCAAACAAAGGCTTTTAACCATAGTTTCTCCAGGATGTTGGTATCTAATATCCTAGTTACATCCAGGGATAGAGTAGCCTTTTTGGTTTATAGGGCTATAGTCTGCCCTTAATTGGTCATCCACTGTCCTCCAAAAATGTCCTTTGTTGAGGCAAAAAAACATATATGAAAGCCCAACACTTTTTCCAATATTATTTTCTGATATTATTGAATTAAATGGATACAATATGAGATATAAATTGAGATATTGTAGTCCTATATATGTGAATGACTTTGGACTGTTTAGGAATCTCAAATCCATATATTTGGTAGGCCCCTCCCATTCTAGCTGTAGCTGCACTGATCAGTGCAGTGCATGGCAAGGAGGGTAAGTCTGAGTGGGGGCGCCATGTCGAGTTGACTTGGAGTAACGACCCTCAGCTGCTACATAGGAGATTGTTTGGACTGTTGTTGACTCCTCAATGAAGAGTATCAAACTTAGTCCCTCTGCAGCCAAACCTTAGTGAAAATAACAGACATCTGACACAAGCTCAAGATGCTAAGAAATTGTAAATTTACTTAGGAAAACACATGAAATTATACAGGCAATCAATCCTGGGGTTAGGCCCCAGGATAGTATCATTCATTAATTGGTTACAGAGTATTAAACATAACTAATCATCAGTCACTAATAGCTGTAAAATTATTGCTTTAATCCATCATTTTGGTGGTATTAACATTATGGAATCATCACATTCCTTCATTATTGAAGTTTTCAGAACATCCTCACTTCTTATTAATATATGCTAAATTTTGGCCTCACGCCCAGACCCAGGTGGCCTTCATTACTTTTCTTCATTACTTTTCTCTACACTTAATATGAAAGCATTAAGGTACTCTGGCATATCCACTCCTTCCCCTTGTCTTGATGTATATAACTGTCTAGGTATATATGTTTACCTTTCGGTAAATTTTATTTGTTCGTGTTTTGATTAAAATAAATAATACTTTTCATATGGTAACTGTGCTTCAGTTGTTTAGAATCTTATATCCTTACTTATCTTCTTCGGTCTAAGTACATAAAAATATTAAATACATACTATATATATATATATATTGTATTTTTCTCTTTGTAAAACATTGGATTATAAAACGCACCCTACATTTAGAGAAGGCAAAGAGAAATAAAAATAGTTTTTTGGATTAAATAAGGGCTGTCTTATACTGCCAGTATCCATCTTACAATCAGTGTATATGACCTCCATCCTTGTACATATGCCTTCTATCCTGGTACATGGTCCCCATCCTGATACATGGTCCCCATCCTGGTAAATAGCATCCATACTAGCATATATGATCCCCCATCCTGGTACATGGCCCCCACCCTGGTATGTAGCATCCATCCTGATATATAGGATCCCCCATCCTGTTACTTTGACCCCACCATTGCTTAGCAAGGTGGGTGGTGCCGGCGGTGGTGGAGCAGAGTTACAGGAGGCAATCTCACCTGTGGATTTCAGCAGTGGGACAATACTGTGGGCCCAGAGCTGGAGAGTTGCTGCAGTGTGTGGAGGCACATGGTGGGTGCCATTGCTTTTCCGGGTTCCAGCAGGCAAATGTCTGCGGTGGCAGCACATATACAGATCAAATTCTCAGAGAACCGAGATTCGATCCTTATTATTCTGGCATTTGGCCAATATTAATAATTATGGTAATCATAATTGACCTAAAACGAGAAAGGTTTATTCTGATTTCATGTCAGATAGTGAGAAATACATGAATATGTGTCTTTTTATATACTGTATGTAAACTTCTGGTTACAACTGTTATGTGGCAATGGTATTGGAAAAAAAGAAAGTTATTGCTCTCAGAAAAAAGGAGTAAAATAAGTGCAAAAACAATAAAATCTCCCAGTCATGAAAGATTAAAGCACCAAAAAATGTTAATCCTGCATTGTTACACATATGATAAAGCGATATAAACTGTGAAAACTGCATTTTATATTACTAGAGAGTAGCTGTAGTAGTAATATGCCGTGTTTTGCAAATTATAAGACCTACTAGATTATAAAACGCACCCCGAATTTAAGGGAAGAAATTAAGGAAAAATAATTTTAAATGTAAAAACAGGTCCATCCTATAATCATAGGTCTAATTTATAAGCAGCGCAGCTTACCCGTGGGGGGGGAAGCACGGTGGTGGTAGAGCGGGGCCACAGGGGGCAGGTCGTGGTGGTAGGGTTCAGTGTACAGGCAATGCTGCAGGGGCCTGACACTATGTGGATGTGGTGTCACGACAGCAGGCATCATTAATTTTTCTGGCAGTGGACGCAATGGGGGAAAGGAAAATGGCTGTGAAGGAAGTGCAGACTGAGATCTCAGCTGTCCGAGATCTCAGTCTGCACATGCGCCACCTTGGCAGCCATTTCCCTAAAGTTCATCTTATTGGAAGCAATTCACATGCAGATTGGGAACTTGGCTGTCCGAGATCCCAATAGTTAGATTCAGGAAAAATGTAGAGGAAAGTGCAGCTCACTGATTAATCTGTTTGTTCCTGGCTCATCCGAGTCACAACTATTAAAGGGAACCTGTCTGCTCGATTTAGCCCCCTTCCTACCACTACCTGGCCCTGCACCTTGCTAGCTCATCCCTAACCATCCCTTTCGGACCTAAAACTCCACAATACAATTGTATAAAATGATTTAATAACTTACATCCAGTCTACATCCAGTCTGCCATAGACTCCAATCTCCTCCTTGCAGGCTCTTATCATGCCCCACTGGGCATCATCCTTCGATCTGTTTAACCTCTTTTGAAATTCCCACATCCTCCGTGTAGTATGATGCGCCGGCCGGCGTCAGATCCAGTCTGGTACATTGTGGGGGATTATCAGGTGTACACTCCGGCTCCAGCACAAGTGCAGTGCGCTTGCGGAAGCCAACCTGTACACCTAATAAGCCCCCACAATGCATAGGACCGGAACTGATGTCGGCCGGTGCATCATACTATACGGAGGAGGTGGGAATTTCAAAAGAGGCTGAACAGGAGATGGAATGATGATGCCCAGCGGGGCGTGATAAGAGACCTGGAGTGCGAGGGGGGAGAGTGCCAGACATGGAGACCCGCTCATTTCCACTCAGAGGGCTGCATGTACCCCTGGGCTGTAGTGTACCTGGCCCTTTATACACTGTATAGGGCAGTTATTACCTCCTGGGGATGGTGTGATCTAGCACGTGGGGCGCAGTAGTCCTAGGATGGGGCTTAAATCAACCTGAGGTTCCCTTAATAGCTGGGGCTCTTAAATGGGGATTGGATTATCCATGAGCCACTGTCCCTGGCCCCTGTAAGCCGACTTGTTTCCCCCGCTGTTTGCGTGTATTGGAGTTTTCCCCCCAGGGTCTTACTGCTGATTTCCTCCCACCACTCCAAAAACATATAATGGATAGGTAAATTTTTATACGACTGTAAGGGTATCAATAGAGTGTAATGACAAAGGTTTGTATAAAGGTGCTGTGTAACAGTGAAATATTTGGTGTATCTTATAAATCAAAATGTATAGATTAAAATTTCAGGATTTACAGGTGCTTTAACATACATAGAAAGAAAAACCACAGTCTGTAGTAATAAAGCAAGTGAATAGGAGCTGCGCTACAATATCCCAGAATGGCCATTATATATTGTATGGAGCTGTGATTTCTAATTACATACATTGTAAAAAAGAGAAAAAAAATTACATACATTGTAGTGATATGGCAGTTTTGAGACATGTTAATTGCTGATCGAGTGGGGGCTATGGATCAGAGTCACACCAATCCTAAGAATAGGCCTCGCATAGCAGAGTATGATAGACCACTTTACCAAAACACCCTTCAGCAATAAATGGAGAAAAGCAGGCACCACTACCTAGATCACTGCACACAATGCAGTCCGTTATTATCCATTATCAGCCAAGCCAGGACCACCACTGTTCTGGATTTGCTTGCCTTAGCAGAAGAATTTTTCAATCAACTTGTCACGATAAAGATAAAAGCGGCACTTACCAGAATATGGCTCAGTCACTTTATTTCACGGTCCATGGCATAACAGGTCCAGGGAGGGGGAGTGGAAGTAGTGGATGACAGCTTGCTATTTCATGCCTCCCTGGCACTTCAATGGGTCCAGATTCTGGACCCGTTTTTTCCTTCTCGTGACACGTTGATGTGACAAACACCCTTCAAATGAAACTGCCATTACCCAAGAGCATTTACTTCTATGTCTGTCAATTGTCGATTTTATTTTACTTTATCATTAAAATAAATATTCATTTTCTGACAGCACAGAATATGTTTCTTGCTCCACTGGCCCTATATATTTTCCAATTTATTTTACTAGAATCTTTATTGAAATTCTCATCATCATTTCATTTACTATTAAAGTCAGGTTTGCAGTTACCGTATATACTCGTGTATAAGCCGACCCGTGTATAAGCCGACCCCCCTACTTTTGCCCCAAAAATCTGGAAAAACCTATTGACTCGTGTATAAGCCGAGGGTGGACCCCAGCACAGTTATACAGCCCCCAGCAGTGTGGTATACAGGCCCCCCAGTGGTAGTATACAGCAGCCCCAGTGGTAGTATACAGATTCCCCAGCAGCCCCAGTGGTAGTATACAGATTCCCCAGCAGCCCCAGTGGTAGTATACAGGAGCCCCAGCAGCCCCAGTGGTAGTATACAGATTCCCCAGCAGCCCCAGTGGTAGTATACAGGAGCCCCAGCAGCCCCAGTGGTAGTATACAGAAGCCCCAGTGGTAGTATACAGGAGCCCCAGCAGCCCCAGTGGTAGTATACAGCAGCCCCAGTGGTATACAGCAGGCCCCCAGGGGTACATATAGCAGCCCCCAGGGGGTACCCAGCAGCCCCCTGAAGGTACCCAGCAGCCCCCTGGGGGTACCAACAGCCCCCAGGGGGTACCCAGCAGCCCCTGGGGGTACCAGCAGCCCCCTGGGGGTACCAACAGCCCCCAGGGGGTACCAACAGCCCCCAGGGGGTACCCAGCAGCCCCCTGGGGGTACCAACAGCCCCCAGGGGGTACCCAGCAGCCCCCAGGGGGTACCCAGCAGCCCCCTGGGGGTACTAACAGCCCCCAAAAGCTGGCACTGTCCCCCCTTGTAAAGCCTCCCCCCCCCGCTGCTTATACATTACCATCCCGGTGTTCTGATCGGCGCCGCTCCTCGGTGCTTCTTCTTCATCCTCCCGTCCTCGCTCGCTGCATCCAGGATCTCCGGTGGTCGCGCGATGACGTCATATCGCTGCGACAGCCGGAGAACCCGGATGGATGCAGCGAGCGCGGATGGGAGGATGAAGACGCAGCACCGAGGAGCGGCGCCGATCAGAACACCGGGATGGTAATGTATAAGCAGCGGGGGGGGCCCTTACAAGGGGGGACAGTGCCAGCTTTTGGGGGGGCCATATGCACTGCTTCCCCCTGCGCTGATTGACAGGGGGAAGCAGTGAATATATAATGAGCGGCCCCACGTGACGGGGCCGCTCATACAGCAGCCCCCCCGCCTCCTCCAGCCTCCACAGCCCCCGGGACACAGCCCCCCCGTATATGACTCGTGTATAAGCCGAGGGGGAGACTTTTCAGCCCAAATTTTGGGCTGAAAAACTCGGCTTATACACGAGTATATACGGTACTTGTACACTACTATGATAATTTGAAAGAAATATATCAAATTCTTACAGTCCCTGACAAAAGTTATGTCCCTTATCCATGTTATGTAAATAAAAGCTTATAACCTGACATTAAATTCATCCTTTGGTTTTATAAATTACTCTTTTGAAAGCTGAAACCCTCCAAAATGTGGTTTAGGTTAAGAAAATAAATTGGCATCAATGCTGAAATATTGATCATTTAATGAACACAGAATGGTCAGATTTTGGCAAGACAAAAGTTTTGTCGCCCACAGAAAGTAATGTGATATTCAAACAAATAATGAACTTAAAATACAAATATATGTTGCATAACATTGGTGAATGAAGTTGTGGTGCTATTAAAGACATATTTAATATTTGGTGTGACTTCCATGAGCTTGAAGGACTGCATCCAGCGGTTCAACAATGATTCATGCAATTTATTAATGAAGTCATTAGGAATAGCAAAGAATGCAGTCTTAGATGCCTCCCAGAGTTCATCTAGATTCTTTGGTTTTGCCTTCCAAACTTCCTCTTTCATCCTACCCCAAACATGCTCAATGATCTTCATGTCTGGTGACTGGGCTGGCCAGTCCTTGAGCACCTTGATCTTTTTTGCCTGGAGAAACTTTGTTGTAGAGATGAATGTATGAGATGGAGCAACATCCTGCTGCAGAATTTGACCCCTTTTATGATTTGGAATGTAAGAGGTAGCTAATACTTCTTGATATTTTAGGCTATTGATATTGCCTTCCACCTTGCAAATGTTTCGCACACACCCATACTGAATGTAACCCCAGACCATGATCTTTCCACCACCAAATTTGGATCCATATGGGCTCCAGTAGGTCTCCTGCAGCATTTGTGGCGGCTGTGGTGTAATTCTCCTGGAGATTCATGAGAAAAATCCATCTTCTGCCAGTTTTCTAGCATCCATCTGTTTAGCAGGCTTGGGACTTTGCAAATGCCACTCAGTTTTTTATTTGCCTTTTGTTTAGTGCTGGCATCTGGGCACTGATTCGACCATGGAGGCCATTTGAGACAGAACCTTAAAACTGTTCTAGTTGACACAGGGATTTGAGGTGACCAGGCCTTTTGGAGCTCTGCTGCAGTGGAAGAGGGGCTTGCTTTGGATTTTCTAACCAACAAACGTTCCTCCTGAGCAGTTGTCTTGCAGGGTCTTCTGGACCTGGGCTTTTCATACACATCTCCAGTCTCTTCAAATCTTTTTTTAATTTTTGTACTTGATGCTGAGACACATTAAAGGTGCCAGCCACCTCTGGAGTGGATCTGGTCTTCAGCCTCTTGATAATCAAGGCTTTGGTCGCAAGGTGGATTTTTGGCATGTTGTCAGAGCTCAAGTTGCAGTTCAAGTGAAGGCCTGGGGTACTGGGTTTCTTTTTATACACACCCACTAATTAACCGATCGTTTATGGAGCGCAGGTGAGGATGTAAACTAGGATTAGGGCATTATATGACCAGGTGACAAAACTTTTGTCTTGCCAAAATATGACTATTCTGTGTTCATTAAATGATCAATATTTCAGCATTGATGACAATTTATTTTCTTAACCTAAACCAAATTCGGAGGCTTTCAGCTTTCAAAAGAGTAATTTAAAAACAATGGATAATTTAAGTCAGGTTATAAGCTTTTATTTACATAACATCGATAAGCGACATGATGCGGCCAGGGCTAGGGGGGGTACTCGGTCAACCGGTCTGCGGAGTAGGGATGTCACGGGTGGACAGGATCCCGGTGCCGTGCCCTGGGATCATTTGAAAGGGGGATGAAGGAAATATTTACAGGGAACGTGATGCCACCTGTAGTGTCCGGTAATTTGGTACGGCGCTGCCAGTCGGCCGCTGAGGTGATGGATGGGGCAGCAAAGTGTCGTACAGCTCCCCACAGGTGGAGCTTTAACTAAGGGCAGCAATAAAGGAAGATGGTGAGGGAGGGCAGTGATGGAGGATGATTGAGAGGAAGGCAGTGATGAGGTCCTCTCTGGCACAATGGTGAATTATAGCTGTTAAACAGGCACACAGACACACAGGGATGGTTGTTTCGGTACCTTTTTACTGGTGGTCACATAACAGGTACAATCCAGAGTACTAACCAGGTCCCTGGTGCAATTTAGGACTAACACCTTGGAAGGTTATGAGGCCTCCTTTATCTCTGTGCTCTGCCTTGAGGGATGAGTCCTGCCTGAGTATGAACCCTGCACTTCTTTATTATCTTAAACTAACAATGAGGTCCTTCTGCGGGGTCCCGGTTCCTCCTTGTGGCCCCTGGTCCTATGTTTGGTTAGTTTAATGTCTCTTTTTCTCTATCCTCAGGGTTAAACTCCCCTGAGTTTGCTGGGCTTTCTGCTGCGGCTCTGCAGGCCCGCAGCATCGGACTCCAGTGTCCGGTTGTGCTAAAGGGGTATATCTTCAGTCCCCTGTCCTTGTTCCCTATCTCCTCTACTTGCCTCCGGCCCCTTCCCTGGGGTATGAACAGCCGACAATCGTCCCTCGGTCCTGGCCTAAATCTCTCACCAGAGACCAGCAGCTCTGCCTCCTCCTTTCTCCTCTCCTCACACGAACTAACTGCCAACTGTCTCCTGGGACTAACTGTCTCCTCCTCTCAGCCTGGATCTTCTTAAAGGGGAACTGACGTAATGCAGCCAGTAGAGCTCCCCCTTCAGGTCTGGAGTGGTAAGTGGTGTGTGCTGAGCAAACCAAGGTGTCAGTCCTTCCTTGCACCAGTGTAACCTGTGGCAATCCCCTGCAGGGGTGCACACAACATAACTTTTGTCAGGGACTGTAGGTTTTTTTTACAATTACATAACCTTGACATTTTAAAAAGATATTCTATGAAATTATAATAAACAATGCTTCAGCATAAATGAGTACACCCCATATTAAAAGTAACATTTTACTCAATATCTCACTGAATACAAGAGCAATTTCCAAAATGTTTACAATACTGGGTTTCATAAAACATTTTTTCAACCCTTATAATGACAGTAAATATAGCTTTCATCAGAAAATATTCAGCTTTACTCAAATTTAAAGAAAAAAGGAAAATCACAAATAAATCTAAAGTTCAGTTAGGGCCCTTTCACATCAGCGATTTTTTTCAAATCGCGGCAGATGCGGTGAAAAAACCGCATCTGCCGCGATTACCGCATACCGGCTGCACTTGCAGCACGGTGCGGCGCGGTTGGTGAACGCCATACAAGGTATAGGCGGACTTATGCGCGGCAGGGTAGCCCCGCGCACGTGCGGTTATTGGCATATGCGGCAGGTGCGGGCCGCGATAAAAAACGCTGGCTGAAAGCATTTTTTTTTGCTGGTCCAGACAAAATACTGACGACGTTTACCATAGAGTAACCATCTCATCCAGCATCAGGGCTCTGACGTCCTGCGGTATGATTCGATTAAGATCGTGGTGTCAAAAACCATCTGACGTTTAATGAGGCAGAATGGATCAATGCTGATTATCACTTTGATAACGAGCTACCGGCTCCCATACAAATCGCTGATTAAACAATCATAGAGCATTATTACAGTCTGTAAAATCGCATGTGATTTACTAACCCGTTAGTCGATGCACAAACATACGATTCATTAAAGCCTTATATAAGCGATCACAAAAATAAAGCAGATCACGCACATTAAGCGATATAGCGTTGGCAGGAAATATGATGGTTGAGTGTGACGGCTCCCCGCGATACAAGCGCTGTAGTTACACATGTTCTGCGTCGTGACTTAGAACCGACGTACAAGCATAAAGCCGGAATGCAGCCAACACTCATGGCGCTATTGTGTTCTGCTATGTTTTAAACATGGGAGGATGCATCGTACCTAGCATGAAACGCGTGCGTTTCTATGCGTTGAGGCGTAGCTGCGTTTACATTGCGTTTTTTAAAATGCACACATATCAAACGGAACATGGACTGCATCTTTTGTGTGCGTTATCGTGAGGCATCTTTGTTTTTATCAGCAAGCACACAAACAATGCATGGAGCTCAATGGATCCGCAGTGTGATACACACGACAGCGCAGGAGAACGCTGCGGATCACATTAAAATCTCTTCCGGCTGCGGCCGCTGATCTCCTGGCCACCCCGAGACCACTGATTGGGTGGCGAGTAACTGGCGAGACACCATACTATGTGAACGCACGCTGCGTTCACGTCAGTATAGCAGCATTTGGCATTGCGTTTGTGTCTGCTTGTCAGCCGCATGCAGACACAAACGCTAGTGTGAACGTAGTTTTAGTCATTCTGGTTTAGTCATACTGTTTACAATGTTAAGACAGATACAAAATATATTTGGAGATTTGATAATTTGAACCAGAAAAGATATTAATAACATGCGGGGGTCACAAGTAAATAGTAAATAATAGCTGGCACAAGGAATGGCAACAGTCACATAGACATGTGTATATATATATATTATATATATATATATATACTAGCTGGGTGCCCGATGCACATGCATCGGGATTCTAGAAGAGCGAGTCTCTGACTCGCAATGGCCGCTTCGCGGCCAATGTTTCGCGCTGCTAAGGCGACTCGCCATGCCCGCTGCGCGGGCATAGCGAGTCGCCTTAGAACTGCTCGCAATGGCCGCTGCGCGGCCAATGCTTCGGGCGTATCCACATGACCACGCTGACTCGCAGCGCGAGCGGACTCAAAAGGGGCAAAAAACCCATTTGTGATATACATATATATATCTATTATATAATCGCGAATCGGAAAAGCGCCCCTCCGCGCGCTACTTCCGGCGTGGTCATGTGGATATGAATTTAACATTGGGCGCGAGGCGCCCAATGCTGCGCGAGCAATGGCCGCGAGGCCATTGCGAGTCGCTGGCTGAGTGCGAGCAATGGCCGCGAAGCGGCCATTGCGAGTCGCTGGCCGAAAATCCAACCAGAGGCTCGGCCACAACCTTAGCCATTTACCGCTCAGGTAGCGCGAGCAATGGCCGCGAGGCCATTGCGAGTCGCTGCCTGAGACGCAACTCGCTCCCCGGGGACCATGGAGCGGAGGCGGCACAGCCCCCCCCATGTCCGCAAAGCCCCCCCATGTCCGCACAGGCCCCCCCATGTCCGCACAGCCCCCCCCATGTCCGCACAGCCCCCTCCATCTCCGCACAGCCACCCCCATGTCCACACAGCCACCCCCATGTCCGCACAGCCACCCACATGTCGTCCACACAGCCCCCCCATGTCCGCACAGCCACCCCATGTCCGCACACCCACCCCGCAATGTCTGCACAGCCACCCCGCACCTAAGCTCCTACCCCCTAACTCCGCCGCCCCTAAGTCCCTACCCTCTAAGTCCCGCCACATCCTAAGCCCCGACCCGCCGCACCTAAGCCCCTACCCCCTAAGCACCGCCGCACCTAAGGCCCTACACCCTAAGTCCCGCCGCACCTAAGCCCCGACCAGACGCACCTAATCCCCTACCCCCTAAGCCCCGCCGCACCTAAAAGCCCCGCGGCACCTAAGCCCCTACCCCCTAAGCCCCGCCGCACCTAACCCCATACCCCCTAAGCCCCGCCGCACCTAAGCCCCTACCCCCTAAGCCCCGCCGCACCTAAAAGCCCCGCCGCACCTAAGCCCCTAACACCTAAGCCCCGCCGCACCTAAAAGCCCCGCTGCACCTAAGCCCCTACCCCCCTAAGCCCCGCCGCACCTAAGCCCCTACCATCTGCCGCCAAGCCCCGACCCGCCGCACCTAAGCCCCTACCCCCTAAGCCCCGCCGCACCTAAGCCCCTACCCCCTAAAACCAGCCGCACCTAAGCCCCTACCCCCTAAGCCCCGCCGCACGTAAGCCCCTACCCTCTAAGCCCCGCCGCACCTAAGCCCCTACCCCCTAAGCTCCGCCGCACCTAAGCCCCGACCCGCCGCACCTATGCCCCTACCCCCTAAGTCCGCCGCACCCCTACACCCTAAGCCCCGACCCGCCGCACCTATGCCCCTACCCCCTAAGCCCCGCCGCACCTAAGCCCCTACCCTCTAAGCCCCGCCGCACCTAAGCCCCTACCCCCTAAGACCCGCCGCACCTAAGCCCCGACCCGACGCACCTAAGCCCCTACCCCCTAAAACCTGCCGCACCTAAGCCCCTACCGTCCGCCGCCAAGCCCCCACCCGCCGCACCTAAGCCCCTACCCCCTAAGTCCGCCGCACCCCTACACCCTAAGCCCCGACCCGCCGCACCTATGCCCCTACCCCCTAAGCCCTGCAGCACCTAAGCCCCTACCCTCTAAGCCCCGCCGCACCTAAGCCCCTACCCCCTAAGACCCGCCGCACCTAAGCCCCGACCCGCCGCACCTAAGCCCCTACCCCCTAAAACCCGCCGCACCTAAGCCCCGACCCGCCGCACCTAATCCCCTACCCCCTAAGCCGCGCCGCACCTAAAAGCCCCGCCGCACCTAAGCCCCTACCCCCTAAGCCCCGCCGCACCTAAGCCCCGACCCGCCGCACCTAAGCCCCTACCCCCTAAGCCCCGCCGCACCTAAAAGCCCCGCCGCACCTAAGCCCCTACCCCCTAAGCCCCGCCGCACCTAAGCCCCTACCGTCCGCCGCACCTAAGCCCCTACCCCCTAAGCCCCGCCGCCTCCTAAGCTCCCCGTCCTTTCCCCCGCCGCTTTCCCCCGCCGCTGTTGCTAACACCTAAAGCCCTACACCCGAAGCCCCCGCCGTCCCCTAACCTAACGTCCCCGTCGATCACTTACATGCCTTCTTAGTCATCTGATCGTCCGTCCGATCCACAAGTCCTCCGTCCGGCCAGGCGTCCTCTTCCTCCGGTCCCGGGGGTCTTCTCTCTTCTTTCCGCCATCTCCGCCTCTTCGTCCGGCCCCGGGGATCTTCTGTCTTCTTTCCGCCAACTTCCAGCTCCGACGTCCTCTTCACTTATCATTAAGATAGAATGGACGACAAATCCAACATTCTATCTCAATGAGATGTGAGGGGCTCTTCTGATTGGTCGCTGTCTACTGCCCTCAGCCAATCAGAAGAGCCCCTCATTTCCCATTGAAATACATTAGCGGTGTGTCGGCGATTTTATGGCCGACCACCTGGTTCTATTTGTCGGCCCTAAAATCGCGGACACACCGCTAATGCATGTCTATGGGCAGTGAGCTCGAATTCTGATTGGTCGGCGTCACCAAAGAGCGACCAATCAGAAATCAGGATGACTGCCCATAGACATGCATTAGCGGTGTGTCCGCGATTTTAGGGCCGACAAATAGAACCAGGTGGCCGGCCATAAAATCGCCGACACACCGCTAATGTATGTCAATGGGAAATGACGGGCTCTTCTGATTGGCTGAGGGCAGTAGACAGCGACCAATCAGAAGAGCGCATCAACAAATAAATTTAATAATAAAAAAAATAATTAAAAAATAATTAAAAAAATAATAAAAAAATAAATAAAAAATAATAAATAATTAAATAAAACTAATAATAAAAAAATTAAATATATGCTAATAATATCAGCCCTTTCAGCGGACCTGAAGGAGAACTGGGTCTCAGCCTCAGGCTCACTTTAAATAAATAATAAATTTAATAATAAAAAAAATAATTAAAAAATAATTAAAAAATAATAAAAAAATAAATAAAAAATAATAAATAATTAAATAAAACTAATAATAAAAAAATTAAATATATGCTAATAATATCAGCCCTTTCAGCGGACCTGAAGGAGAACTGGGTCTCAGCCTCAGGCTCACTTTAAATAAATAATAAATTTAATAATAAAAAAATAATTAAAAAATAATTAAAAAATAATAAAAAAATAAATAAAAAATAATAAATAATTAAATAAAAATAATAATAAAAAAATTTAATATATGCTAATAATATCAGCCCTTTCAGCGGACCTGAAAGAGAACTGGGTCTCAGCCTCAGGCTCACTTTAAATAAATAATACATTTAATAATAAAAAAAATAATTAAAAAATAATTAAAAAATAATAAAAAAATAAATAAAAAATAATAAATAATTAAATAAAAATAATAATAAAAAAATTAAATATATGCTAATAATATCAGCCCTTTCAGCAGACCTGAAAGAGAACTGGGTCTCTGCCTCAGGCTCACTTTAAATAAATAATAAATTTAATAATAAAAAAAATAATTAAAAAATAATTAAAAAATAATAAAAAAAATAAATAAAAAATAATAAATAATTAAATAAAAATAATAATAAAAAAGATAAATATATGCTAATAATATCAGCCCTTTCAGCGGACCTGAAAGAGAACTGGCTCTCTGCCTCAGGCTCACTTTAAATAATTAATAAATTTAATAATAAAAAAAATAATTAAAAAATAATAAAAAAATAAATAAAAAATAATAAATAATTAAATAAAAATAATAATAAAAAAATTAAATATATGCTAATAATATCAGCCCTTTCAGCGGACCTGAAGGAGAACTGGGTCTCAGCGTCAGGCTCACTTTAAATAAATAATAAATTTAATAATAAAAAAAATAATTAAAAAAAGAATTAAAAAAATAATAAAAAAATAAATAAAAAATAATAAATAATTAAATAAAAAATAATAATAAAAAAAATAAATAAATGCTATTAATTGTATTATTAATTTTATTAATGCTATTAATAATGCTATTACTGCTAATAATAATGCTATTAATGCTAATAATTATGCTATTAATGCTAATATTTATGTTATTAATGCTAATAATTATGCTATTAATGCTAATAATTATGGTATTAATGGTAATAATAATGCTATTAATGCAAATAATATTGCTATTAATTCTATTATTAATGCTATTAATGCTAATTATTATGCTATTAATGCTAATAATTAGGCTATTAATGGTAATAAGAATGCTATTAATGCAAATAATATTGCTATTAATGCTATTATTAATGCTATTAATGCTAATAATTATGCTATTAATGCTAATATTTTATGCTATTAATGCTAATAATTATGCTATTAATGGTAGTAATAATAATGCTATTAATGCAAATAATATTGCTATTAATGCTATTATTAATGCTATTAATGCTAATAATTATGCTATTAATGCTAATAATTATGCTATTAATGGTAATAATAATGCTATTAATGCAAATAATATTGCTATTAATGCTATTATTAATGCTATTAATGCTAATAATTATGCTATTAATGCTATTTTTTATGCTAATTATGCTAATAATAATCATATTAACGCTATTAATAATGCTATTAAGGCTAATAATCATGCTATTTATGCTATTCAAAATGCTATTAATGCTAATAATATTGCTATTAATGCTCTTTATGCTAATAGTAATGCTATTAATGCAATTATTTATGCTATTAATTCTATTATTTATGCTATTAATGCTATTAATAATGCTATTAATGCTATTAATAATGTTATTCATGCTATTAATAATACTATTAATGCTATTAATGCTAATATTAATGCTATTAATTGTATTATTAATGCTATTAATGCTATTAACAATGCTATTAATGCTAATAATAATGCTATTACTGCTAATAATAATGCTATTAACGCTAATAATTATGCTATTAATGCTACTATTAATGCTAATAATGCTAATAATAATCATATTAACACTATTAATAATGCTATTAAGGCTAATAATCATGCTATTTATGCTATTCAAAATGCTATTAATGCTAATAATATTGCTATTAATGCTCTTTATGCTAATAGTAATGCTATTAATGCGATTAGTTATGCTATTAATTCTATTGTTTATGCTATTAATGCTATTAATAATGCTATTAATGCTATTAATAATGTTATTCATGCTATTAATAATACTATTAATGCTATTAATGCTAATATTAATGCTATTAATTGTATTATTAATGCTATTAATGCTAATAATAATGCTATTAATGCTAATAATTATGCTATTAATGCTAATATTAATGCTAATAATGCTAATAATAATCATATTAACGCTATTAATAATGCTATTAAGGCTAATAATCATGCTATTTATGCTATTCAAAATTCTATTAATGCTAATAATTTTGCTATTAATGCTCTTTATGCTAATACTCATGCTATTAATGCGATTATTTATGCTATTAATTCTATTATTTAGGCTATTAATGCTATTAATAATGGTATTAATGTTATTAATAATGCTATTAATGCTATTCATGCTAATATTAATGCTATTAATTCTAATAATCATGCTATTAATCCTATTAATAATGCTATTAATGCTATTTTTAATTCTATTAATGCTATTAATAATTTTATTAATGCTAATAATGCTATTACTCCTCATAATAATGCTATTAACGCTATTATTAATGCTATTTATGGTCATAATGCTATTAATACTAAGAACAATACTATTAATAGTACTATTATTGCTGTTAATAATGCTATTAATGCTAATAATAATGCTGTTAATGCTAATAATTATGCTATTAATGGTAATAATAATGCTATTAATGCAAATAATATTGCCACGTTCTAGAATCCCGATGCATTTGCATCGGGCTCACAGCTAGTATATGTATATATATATTTATATATATGAAAAAATAAATATATATAGATATATATAGGCCATCTCAGCACCACATAAAAACTGCATCATGTACCCCAAATATCCCCCTTAGCAGCCTCTATCTGCTGTATACCATAGCACTGGACTTAACCTAATGTAAGGATACATCTGGAAAGTTTTCCCCCTCCCATATACTAATGTGCCACAAACAGGAAGTTGATTTCACCAATCATTCCCATTTCATTTAGGAGCATCCATATAAATGGTCCATCCTGTACTTAAGAGTTGTCTTCAGATTTTCTGCTCTGTGGTCTCAACAGAGACACAGTGGCTCAGTGCTCTAAGGAGGTGGACTGGTAGTCACGTGTTTCCCAATCGTATTGTTGGACTGTACTGTGAATTGTTTTGTGCATGTTTGTATATAATGTAATGTGTGAACTGTGATGCATTGTAATGTGTTGTAATAGGTATTATGAGCAATAATGTTTGCTTTTGTAATGCAGGCATAAAGTATAGCAAGTAAGTGTTGGAACTAGCACACTAGGGGAGGAGTTAGTCTTCAAGGTAAGAGATAGTTTCCTTCTAGAAAATGAGACGGAATCCCACTAGTGACTAGTACAGATGCACAAGTCTTACAGGTCATAAAGGACATATGTTGTGGATGACTCATGGTAACTGCAGGATTGAGACTGGAGTGAAATAGTCTGATCTTAGCTTAAGCATTGAATATGATCAACAAACATGCTAGAGATCGACCCTTGAGCAGGTAGCCCTAGACTGAAGTAGCGAGAGTACAGATGAATGGCCAGACCCCAGGGTTATGCTTACTGGTGTGTGTCTGTTGTCAGCCTTCCAAGGTGAGACCTTCTCATGTATCTGTGAGAGGAGAACTCTCTACTGACACTATGGCAAATTCCCCAACCCCTCTCTAATATTGGGAGAAGAGATCTTTATAAGAAAGCATCTGGGAGCCTGATGGTCAGACCCCCACTTTAGTGGTCAGGCCCCCTGGACCATCTTTCCCATGAGGGAAAGAGACATAGACCCATAGACTGTACTGTTGTGTTGGGCAGGGTTGTGCTGAAACTAACAAGTACCGGAAAGATTGGGAACAATCCAGTGGGAACTGAAATTGTGTCTGATGTTATGCCATGGCACTGGAACTGTGCTTAAGTGATGTGCCAACAATCTCACATGTAAAGTTCTGACTAAAAAATCGTGGAAACTATTGTGGAGCCCACTGGGACGGGGTACTCGGTACCGGACCGGGGTACTGCTGGGGGATGTCACGGCGGTCCTGGTCTGGACCGTGTCCCGGGTTCGCACAAGTAAATGGGGTGTATTTACAGGGGATTAGGTTTGTAGTGACGCCACCCACGGGTTGTGGTCAGGGTGACCACCGCTGCTGCAGAACCTCCGGGGATGATGTTTGGCAGCTGTAGATGGAACGGCTCCCCGCAGGTAGAGCCTGGTTCCCCGGGGCAGTGGTAATTAAAGTCTGTGATGGTTGTTATAGATGTTACAGGAAAGTAGGGGTAGTAGTAGAGATGATGATAGTGGAGGCAATGGCAGTTTATGAGGGAAAGTAGGGTTTCAGCACAAGGATCACACACACTCACGTTTGTTGTCGTTTTCCAAGTCTTTACTGTGGAGATGGTAAAGCAGAGTATTGTCCACGGAGTCTGTACCGGGGCCGGGTTGCTCCCACCCTGACCGGGTCCTTGGCTTCCTACTTCTGTGCTTTGCGTGTGGCCCTGCTGCCACTTTTAGCTGAACTGCTGGCCCTGTCTCCCCTCACGGGTACCAATCTGCTAGGCAACTTGAGTCCTCTGTGTCACTGACCCCTCCGTGTTGCTTTGCTATGGTACAGTGTAGATGGTGGAACCTTCACTATTCCGGTATTCACTGTCTTGTCTGTCTCAGGCACAGCATCGGATCCGGTATCCGTCCTTAGCGCCTCTCCGGGGCGAGTTTAGGGTAACTCCTTGTCCCGGGTGTGTTCCTCTGTTTCTCTGACTCCTTCCCTCAGACCTCTCAGGACCTCCACTCCAACTCGACTCTCCTCCAACTCCAGACTAAACTGACTGTCACTCCTGCTCTGAGGTAAACAACATTAGCTCCTCCCACTCTTGCAGGTGCCACCTAAGCTCCTCCCACTTTCTAGTGTAGTGTTGTGTGGGGAGTAAACCCGTCTTGATGTTTCTGTGGCACATTAACCCTTGGGGTGCTACATTCTATCAAGTAAAGAACTATCGATTGAAATGAACTGTTGGTCTCCGTCTCACTCTGACCCGGAATCTGGTTCTGGAGTGAATAAGGCAATAATGAAACGAGGATTTTGGAAATGTACAGCACACATTAAACAAATACACACACCCAGCCAGGATCACAGTTTTCACGTAGTGTGCTGGGGCGTCCAGAGTAAATCCCTCTCCACAATTACCACCACTCTATATTGCTTTGCTCTAAAGTAGTAAATATGGTAGCCTTACCAAGTATATTAATGATTCAACACATTTATATTGCTGCTTAATCTATTATATAATTGCGAATGGGTTTTTTGCCCCTTCTGAGTCCACTCGCAATGCGAGTCGGCGTGGTCATGTGGATACGCCCGAAGCATTGGCCGCGCAGCGGCCATTGCGAGCAGTTCTAAGGCGACTCGCTATGCCCGCGCAGCGGGCATGGCGAGTCGCCTTAGCAGCGCGAAGCATTGGCCGCGAAGCGGCCATTGCGAGTCAGAGACTCGCTCTTCTAGAATCCCGATGCATGTGCATCGGGCACCCAGCTAGTTTTAAATAAAAAACTAATTGCAAGGATATTATTGACTTGTCCAAATAGGGGTTGTAACCTCACTGAAAAGAGATGTGGATTATTGGAAAGTGCATGACTTAATGTGCTATGCAAAGCAACAAAATTGTTGGGTATATTTCTGACAAAAGACAGCCAGCGGTGGATATATCATTGGTGCAACCTGAGTAGCTGCACAAAGGCCAAAGAGGTAAGGGGTCTATTTGCACCTCCAGAGTAACAATCAATTTCAGTCATAGACTGAACGAGCTGATTGCTGGTTGTTGGTACATATCACACGCAGCAGCATCGCTACGAGGTCGCTGCAATGTCACAAAATCTGTGACATTGCAGCGATATCGTTAGCGATATCCCTGCTTGTAATGGGCCCTTTAGGCACCAGCAGAAGATAGCTGTCAGCTGACAGTTATCTAAATGTGTATAGGGAGCTTTAGAATAAACAGACTTAAAATTAGATAAATTTATCAAACAGCATGAAATGCCTAATTAGTTTTCTTTCCTAAGTTGAAATTAAGCCAAGTTTACATTACTCCTAAAATACAAAATTATTCTAGCAGTTTTTGTCTCTAATTATCTATGCCTATTTGCGTTTGTATTTACACACAGTGATTTGTATTGTTGCCTTGCAGTCCATGGAGTCCTGAATTCAACTATGACCACTTTTTCGACAATGGAATGTCCTCACTGTGTTTGTGTGGCTTTCTTCTCTGGTTTTTACAGGGCAAAAATATACATGGTGATTTGGAATTTAAAATTTAATAACAATGCAAGGTTACCTTGAACTCGCCGTGCCTCCAACCCTCACTCTAGGGTTTCTTACACTGGCTAGGCTTCCTCACTGGCACGGGTCTGGCATGGCATCATTCACCAGGATGTCTTCACAGTCCTCTCTGGAACTGCGCTGCCTAACTCCTCTCCTGGGCCTGGATATATAGGGGACCTTGCCTGAAGTCGGCAAGTAGAGCTCCCCCTTCAGGTGTGGGGTGGAAGGTGTTATATGTAAGTTTACCTGATGTGGAAATCCCTCCGTGCTCCAGGTGTTCCTATGGCAACTTACCTACAGGGGTGCCACATTCCCCCCTAGTTAAATTCAGTACTCCTGGACTGAGAAACATTTTTCAAACAATATAAACAATAACAACACATATTATAACAAAGTCTCAAAAATTCAAAAGTTTACAAAAAACAAGAAAACGGATGAAAAATGGGTAAAGGTGCAGTCCATACGGCGCTAGTCCATCCGCCGCAGTCTGTAAAAAGCATTTACATTTACCGATTGTTACCTATGGGTGTCTCTGCTTAGGAGTCCTGGCTTTCACTTTCCACCCCCAGGAACTTTATTTTCCTAACTTAATATACATGAGGGAGAGTCCAGTTCCTCCGTCCTTCTGTACCCTTCTATTCATACATTGTTTACATGAAGGCATATTTACACTTTTTCATTGTCCACTTTACTCTCTATATCTAAGTGGTGGTTGCCCAAAATTACTATGGGTTGACCTGCATAGTACGGGTGTCTCACTAATGTCTGCTTGTAGTGTTGTGTGTGCACTATCCACTAGTCTATTGACAGACCTACGTGTGATAGGTGGACAGGGTAACTGTCTGTGAAGCCTTATTCTTACTTAGGACTGGCAGGTTCACCAATTGCAGGATCCTCTGGTTCTGCTACAACGGGTGCTCTTGAAATTGAACGGGTTCATCTGGAACATCTGGAAGTCTTGCAGATTCTTCAAGTCTTCCTAGTTCTTCCACTGGTTGTGGGAAAGTGATTACAAGTACCAGTATGGCTCCGTTGAACTCAGGCCAACTCTCTGGAAAATCTCCAATCACCGTATAGATCACTTTCTCTTTCTTCTCTTCTGGTTGCGGCGTACTGGGAATTATTTTTTTGGGTTTCAGTTGTTCTGGACATTTCTTTAGCTGGTCTTGGGAAATCGTTGCTGTTGTTCTACCATCATCCTTACTGATCAGACAAGTCTTCTGGTTATCATAGTTAAAGGTTAGCACAGTGTTAGGTTCTTCTTCCCACTGGTTATCAAGTTTATTAGTTCTTTTTCTTTTTAGAACTATTTCTCCAGGTGTTAAGGGAATATCTTGTGCATTTTTGTTATAGTTCTCCTCTTGTCTTTCTCTGACTTGGTTTAGATTTCTTGTACCTTCTTGTACTGTTCTCTGCGATTTGAATCCCAATCAGTATCAGGTGAACTGGTTTCAGGTATTACAACTCCCATCTCGAGATCAGTTGGTAATTTTCCGGGTCTTGCTCGCATGAGATACGCTGGTGTGCAATTGGTGGAACTTACAGGTATGTTGTTGTACATGTCCACTAAGTCAGGTAATTTCTCTGGCTACATGTTTATTTATTCCAAAGGCAGAGTCTTTAACAGGTCTATGACTATTGTGGTGATGCGACCCCGATATCTCCCCTGACTGGGACACAGCATATGGGAGACTGTATCTTATGCTCAGTAGCAGCACACACAGGGTTAGCTGCTACTCGAGCTGAGTGCTGATTGAAAGCACTGACGCCCATGTGTGCAGGTGAATAGGAGATGATATGAGCTGCCCTGGGCTGGGGAGAGAGAGGTGTGTCAGAACAGCAGGAGCTGCTGGGTGAAGGGATGTTTGAAGCTAACACAGCCTGTGAGCTCTCTCAGAGTGGACGTTCATGAAGCTAATGAGCGGACGGTGAGGAGAGAAAGGTTATGTGTTGACCTAACACAGCCTAGCCGTGAGGTTTTGGCCCTTGCCTGGCACCCGGCCAAGATAGAACCCGTGAGAAGGTACAGAGCTTCTATATCAGCTGTTGGGATTGTATGAGGTTGTACCCGGCTGCGCCCTGGACCCTGGAGGTCTGTAAATACCTGAATTGTGCCACTAAACTGTGTGTTGTGTGAACAAGTGCCTGGGTCACTGCCTTCCGTCATGCGGATCCTAACCGCTACCTTACACTATGTTATTCATATTGTCGCACATGCAATTGGTTTGTGGATGGTAAGGCGTGCCATGGATTTTTTTGCACCCATACAAATGACAAAACTCTTGAAATACTTCCACTTCAAAAGCAGGAGCTTAGTCAGTCAACACCATTTCCAGATAACCGTGTGGTCTACAGAAGTAGGTTTGAAAGGTTCTCGCTGCCATTTTAGCTGTTAAGTCTTTTACTGGGGCTACCACTAGTAATCTTGAATAGTGGTCCACCATGGTAAAGGCATAGGTGTAGCCTAATCTGCTAGGTGTCAGTTTCACATGATCCAGGGCTACAAGTTCTAAAGATTGCTTGGTGACAATTGACTGTAATGGTGCTCTTTGGCTGTCACGGTCTTTCCTTCTCAAGTTGCATGGTCCACAGTTTCTACACCATCTCTCAATGGTATTCGTCATGACAACCCAATAAAATCTCTCACGTAACAGTACCTCAAGCTTCTTCCATCTGAAGTGTCTTGCTCCATCGTGGTATGCCTCCAATACTTTGTGTGTTCTTGGTTTAATAAAACATTGACACAGCCTACCCTGGTAGATGAACAACTTGCTTCTCTCTCTCCACAGGTATTGCACCTCCGGTGGAGCATCTGGACTGTGTCATGAGCCTTCTTAGATTATTAGCTCCTTGACTAAGCTAACAGCCGGGTCACTGTCTTGCATCTCTTTCCATCCATGATGAGGCAACGGGTTTAGTGTGACATTTTGACATTTTATACAGGTTTTCTGAAACTGGGATGCACAGTGGTGGTGGAAGGCTGATAGCTCAGTTTCTTCTAGTTCATCCCCGTCTTCTCCCACATCTGGCAAATGAGGCATCCTTGACAGGGCATCTGCATTGGTGTTCTTACGGCCTGCCTGGTATTTGATGGTGAGGTCATAGTTTGACAGCCGGGCCATCCAGCGTCGCTCTAGTACACCTAATCCAGGTGGGTCAGAGAATTATTGTCCGTGAAGACAGTGAACTTTGCAGCCCCCAGGTAGTGTTTAAACTGTTCAGTTATAGCCCAGACCAAGGCCAGGAACTCCAGCTGGAAGAAGCTGTAGTTCTCCGGACTCCTCTCTGTAGGACGGAGCTTCCTGCTGGCATAGGCAATCCCTTTTTCTTGGCCATTCTGCTTCTGCGATAAGACAGCTCCTAATGCCACGTTGCTGGCATCAGTGTACAGCACAAACGGTAGGTTGTAGTCAGGATAGGCCAGGATCTCGTCTCCAGTCAGGGCCCACTTCATCTGTCTGAAGAAGTTATCTTCTTTTTCACCCCATTCAAATGGAAGGTCTGAGGTCTTGCCCTTCTTCTTGGTCTGGCCTACCAGGATATCTACTACTAGAATATCTGGAGTACACCAGGTGTTCCTGTGGCAACTTACTCGCAGGGGTGCCACACAAGGAGTTTGTTTGGGCTTCCTAGCAAACTCAAAAGACATTCTGATTGGAATGTAGATTGTAAGCCCCAATTGGGAAAATGATGAGAAAGTCTGTACAGTACTGTGGAAATGAATGGTGCTAGATAAAAATAGCTAAATTAAAAAGTGTTCCTAGTGATGCGAATGTCTTTACAGCAAGGTGTCAATTAATGGTATTATATAAGAAAATAAACATGTGTTTCTCGGCTGAGATGATCTTTTCTGCTGCACAATAGATCATAGTACTCAGCAGCCCATTGTCCTGTATAAACAGGACTCACGCTGCCTTGAACAATGGCAGCCTATGTGTACAAAATGATTAAATCGCCCAGTGCACATCTAATTCCGGGATGGCCTCGGTAAATAGGTTATTAGCCGATCGCTGATCCATAAATAAGGAGCTGAATGGATCCGTGACAATTTTGACAAAATCGGATGGCCATACAGGACCAATTCATGCCCATAGGGATACATGGGGGTTAAATCAGATCCGTGGTTATCCATTTTACGGACATCCACGGATGCACAAAAATCGTGATGTGAAAGCAGCCACACAGTAATGCTTTGGTAACTCCAATCACTTTAAAGGGAGGATACATTTCACATGGCAAGATATAATCCAGAGTACGACAAATGCAGTAATTCCAGTAAATATTCATATATATAATTATCAATCTACATAATTTTGTATAATTTATAGGATTGGTTATAGTAACCATAGATTTCCCAATTCAGCTCCATATGACTATTTTTCCTCTTTAAAAGTCGACTTGTTACTAGATGTTTATTTTGTTCATTGTGACTCAGAAATGACTAATGTTTTTAATAGTATGACTATACATGTCACCTTATGCCCGAAGCATCTGCATTTCTGTGTTTCCAGGGAGAACTAAATCTAGTTAAAAAAAATCTGTTCTGTCCTATTTCTACTTCTACAAATTTCTGTAGTATATTAGCATGCACAGTGACTTGATATGTACGGTAAGTGCCTTGTTATTCTACTCATTTTAGCCTAATGTGTATTTATATATAGGGCTATCCACAAGAATTACAGTGCCCCATCTCAGCCCCGCGCTAACCCTACTGACCATTCTGATTCTTAATTTGCACCATAAGATTGCATTTAGACAGCCTGATGACCAGTGGTTTAATGGTGTTTAGACCAAACAGTGCCAACTGCATTTCAATATACACAGAACGATCGTTATATAATATTGTTCTGTCGCATAGAACATTGGCCCTGATTCATCAAAGTATTTTCACCAGAAATCTGACATTAAACAGTTAAATAAGTTGGAAACTTTTTGTACAACTCCTTGTTGCAAATGTTGCAGCTTTTGGTGTTTTTAGGCAAGTTTTGCCCAACTCCATCAATAACAGATGGATCTTGAATGGGGGGAATGAAGCCACAGCTTATCTAATTTATGACAAACTGTGGCATTCCTTACACCAGAAATCCTACTCTAGTCCCTGACTCCAGATTTGTGGCAGGGTGCACATAGGCACATTCCACTTTGCAGACGCGATTCATTTTAGTTTTCTTGCATATTTTTTTTTGCACACAGTTCATTAGTAGCCAATTTTTTCCATACACTCCTTGCAAGGCCCATTAGACCCTGTTGTGTTTTTTGAGTAATTAAGAGGTGCACATGACGCGCATCCAGGGCTCGGGTGCTCAGCTCTCGGGCTCAGTTTCGGTTCTGTCTGTCTTGGGGATGTCACGGGTGGCCCGCCCGAGGCCGTGGCCCTGGGGGTCAGTTAAAATAAGGGTTTATTTACAAGGGATTTATTTATAAGTTGTTGTCTTAGTGACGCCACCTACTGAGTCTGGTGATGCCCACCAGCGCCGCAACAGCCCCTCCGGTGGTTGATGGAATTGCGGCTTGGATGGATTAGTCCCCGCAGGCGGGACTGAACCACCAGGGCAGTGATGCTGTGAAGCAAACAGTTTATATTGAAAGGATGCAGCAGAGTCGGGACTTCACTTCACCGGGTAACTTTACTGACAACTTCGCCAAAGTTATACAGTTCAGCAGTTCAATAGATGGTATAACAGCAAATGCTCTGAATGCTGCAACTGGAATTTCTGGCTGTAGATGGAACCCTCCTTATGTTCCTTTCTTTCTCTTTCTGTCCTTTTGCCTCCCATTGGCGGTGAAGTCTGATCTCCTAAAGATGATCTGACTTCCAGCTGCGTTTCTCTTGTCTGTTTCTCTCCCTCCTTTGCGGTCTCCGGGACAACCTTCCCTTAAGCTATGCAGTGGCCTCTGCGCCTAGCTTTTGGCTCCCTTTTCTTCGACTCACTCAGGAGACTGGGGCTGTATCTATAATATCCCCGTTCTTCGGATTCTCTGTGAGCCGTAGAGGAACTCACAGTTACGGGCTCCGGTACCCGTTTTCCTTCTCTTAACTGGCTCACTTCTAAGCCTTTGTTTCTTCCCTGTTTCTGGGATCTATTCTCTTCAGGGCTCCTCAGCCGAGGAGACCCTTCTAGCTCCAGCTCTTACTCCATCTCTCTCCGACTCATTCTGCACTGACTGCTCACTAGTTTCCCCTGGAGGTCACTATATTCCCTCCCGGGGTCCCTCCCACTTACTACTCTAGTGTATGGGTGTTAGCTCTAGGACTCCATCTAGTGACCATTGTTCCAATTGCAGTGGGGTGACTACACCGCTTTTCTGGGTGTAGTACCTCTTTTGTGGCACCTACGTAGTGGGGAGCCACACACATTTCATCAAGAACATCATTGTTGACTTGATGAATTAAGGCCATCATATCTCTGTCAGGATAGATTTACACAGAATGATGTGCTGCTGAGAATGGTGATTTTTAAAGGGAACCAACCAGCAGGTTTTAAGACTATAAAGTGAAGCCAGTGCCTTACAGGCACTGGGATACTAAGTGCAATCATACCTTTACCATAGAAGTCCTTTGAAAGAGCAGCAGTTCCCAGTCCCCAGAGGGGGCGGGTCCTTCTCCTGCATTGTGACTGCCCAATCACAGACAAGAAAAGAAGCCTGAGAAGCCAAAAACACAAGCAGGAGGGAGGGAGTGATGAGCACATAGGAGCCTAATATTGTGCTATCACTATGCACAATGTTTGACCTAATGTGCCTGGTAGAGTGACAGGAAGGGAGGGAGAGAGTGAGGGGTGATGGTTTGGCTTACAGCAAACAGGGGAGTAATAAAAGAAACCCAGTCCCTCATAGTGATGCTGTGCTGCTGCTCTCTTTCCAAAGTCTTCTTTAACACTATTCTCTGCAATCACACATGTAATCATTGGAGTAAAGGTATGATTGCACTCAGCATTCCAGAGCCTGTAAGGAACTGGCTTCACTTTATAACCCTAAAACCTGCTGATTCGTTCCCTTTAAGGGAATCTGTCAGGTCAAACAATGCTACTAACATGCAGTTAGAGTTAATCTGCAGGTCTTATTTAATAAATTGGTGTATGAGGATATGTTTGGTATTCTTTAGTCAAATAAAGTATTTTAACCTTTGTGTGTTTTTTTAACCATTCACTTGCCATGTTAGTAATTAGTGTTGTCTGATAGACCCCTATCCATTACTAAACTCTGGGCTTGATGCCACCTGTCAATCAACCCAATTAACTATTATCCCAATTGCTACCTCACCAGGGTACTTGAGAAGATTCGAGTAAAGTGCCAGAACTGGCACATCTAATGGATGTGACATTTATGGGCAGCTGTGGGCTGGAATGATTAGTCTGAAAAGGTTAAAAACAACCATAACCCTTTCCACGCTGATATTACCAGTCCCCAGCAGTCTGCTTTACCTTGGCTGGTTATCAAAGACTAGCTGTGAGCCCGATGCAAATGCATCGGGTGTCTAGAATATTTTTTTTTTTTTTAGATTTTCAAATAATAATCCAATATAGTAGATAGGAATTTTTTATTTTATTATTTATTTTGTTTTGTTTTTTTACTATTTTTATTATTATTAAATGTATTTATTATTTGTTATTTTATGAAAATTTATTTGTATTAAAATTATTTTATTTTATTTAAAAACCGCATCTGCGGCGCGGTTGCGGTAATCCCATAGAAAGTATAGGGGGACTTGCGGCAGGTGCGGCAAAACCGCACTTGCCGCACCTGCCGCAAGTCCCCCTATACTTTCTAAGGGGATTACCGCAACCGCGCCGCAAGTGCTCGCACTCAGCCAGCGACTTGCAATGCGGCGCGGTTGCGGTAATCCTTATGGGGATTACCGCAACCGCGCCGCAAGTGCTCGCACTCAGCCAGCGACTCGCTGCCGCACCTGCCGCAAGTCCCCCTATACTTTCTATGGGGATTACCGCAACTGCGCCGCAAGTGTAGCGACTCGCAATGGCCTCGCGGCCATTGCTCGCGCTACACAGCGACTCGCAATAGATCCCCATTGAAAGTATAGGGGGGTTGCGGCAGATGCGGCAGCTGAGGTAGCGACTCGCAATGGCCTCGCAGCCATTGCTCGCGCTACCTCAGCGGTAAATCGCTAACTTTGTAGCCGGGCCTCTGGTTCTATTTTCGGCCAGCGACTCGCAATGGCCGCTTCGCGGCCATTGCTCGCGCGTGGTGACGTCACAGCGTGACATAGCCACGGCGTTTTCGGGGTCCGACACAAAAATGCCTACGGCAATTATATAGTAGATAGCTACTTTTTGGGGGAGTCCAATACTTTTTTGGGGGGGTCCAATACTTTTTGGGGGGGGTCCAATACTTATTGGGGCGCGTTCAATGCTTTTTGGGGTGCGTTCAATACTTATTGGGGCGCGTTCAATGCTTTTTGGGGCGCGTTCAATGCTTTTTGGGGCGTGTTCAATACTTTTTGGGGGGCGTTCAATACTTATTGGGGTGTGTTCAATACTTTTTGGGGCGCGTTCAATACTTTTTGGGGCGCGTTCAATACTTATTGGGGTGCGTTCAATACTTTTTTGGGCGCGTTCAATACTTATTGGGGTGTGTTCAATACTTATTGGGACGCGTTCAATACTTTTTGTGGCGCGTTCAATACTTTTTGGGGTGCGTTCAATACTTATTGGGGTGCGTTCAATACTTTTTGGGGCGCGTTCAATACTTATTGGGGTGTGTTCAATACTTATTGGGGTGTGTTCAATACTTATTGGGACGCGTTCAATACTTTTTGGGGCGCGTTCAATACTTATTGTGACGCGTTCAATACTTATTGGGGTGTGTTCAATACTTTTTGGGGCGCGTTCAATACTTTTTGGGGCGCGTTCAATACTTATTGGGGTGCGTTCAATACTTTTTGGGGCGCGTTCAATACTTATTGGGGTGTGTTCAATACTTTTTGGGGCGCGTTCAATACTTATTGTGACGCGTTCAATACTTATTGGGGTGTGTTCAATACTTTTTGGGGCGCATTCAATACTTTTTGGGGCGCGTTCAATACTTATTGGGGTGCGTTCAATACTTTTTGGGGCGCGTTCAATACTTATTGGGGTGCGTTCAATACTTTTTGGGGCGCGTTCAATACTTATTGGGGTGTGTTCAATACTTTTTGGAGTGCTTTGCTGGGCTAAACCTGAATGGTGCACAGGGGGTTAATCACATGTCAGGTCTGTGTGTGAGTGAAGATGTGCTGATTGACTCACTGGGTTGCAGCTGGGAGTGAGTAGGCTGGATAGGAACCTGCCAGGTGTCTGAGTGAGGAGATGACGATTCAGAAGTTCAGAGCACTGCCATGTGAAGAGGTGCTGGAAGTGATCCGTCCTCAGTGGGTAAGTGATGGGAGCCTACCAGCTGATGTGTGCATGGCAGCCAGTGTCCAAGGGCCAGGCGGTCACAGCTGACTTTGGGACATTGAGGGGGGGGGGCTGTGCGGCCATTGAGGGGGGAGGGGGGGGTCTGTGCGGCCATTGAGGGGGGGGGTCTGTGCGGCCATTGGGGGGGGGGGGGTCTGTGCGGCCATTGGGGGGGGTCTGTGCGGCCATTGGGGGGGGGGGTCTGTGCGGCCATTGGGGGGGGGGTCTGTGCGGCCATTGAAGGGGGGGGGGGTCTGTGCGGCCATTGGGGGGGGTCTGTGTGGGTAGTAGTAGTAGTAGTAGGATGGATGATGATGATGATGATGATGATGATGATGATCGACTCGCAATGCTTGCACTACCCAGCGACTCGCATGGATCCCCATTCAAAGTATAAGGGGACTTGCGGCGGCTGACGTAGCGACTCGCAATGGCCTCGCGGCCATTGCTCGCGCTACCTCAGCGGTAAATCGCTAACTTTGTAGCCGGGCCTCTGGTTCTATTTTCGGCCAGCGACTCGCAATGGCCGCTTCGCGGCCATTGCTCGCGCGTGGTGACGTCACAGCGTGACATAGCCACGGCGATTTCGGGGGCCGACACGAAAATGCCTACGGCAATTATAGAGTAGATAAGGGGTGCCCCCAGACATTTTTTTTAACATTATTTATTTATGTAATATTTAAAAATGGCACAGAATCCCCACTATTATTTATAACCAGCCAGGGTAAAGTAGAACACTGGGGGTTGCAGCCTTTTTAGCAATCTATTTAAACCATGCTTATTATTATTAAGAATAGGCTGAAACCCACGTATTTTTTTTTATTCTTATTATTATTAATATTATTTTTGTCAAGTGGTGCGCCGTCCAATTACAGCCATGCCAATACTTGACATGGCTGTGAAGGGGCCAGAAGTTCCCACACCAGAAAAGCTTGCTGATTGGCTGTACTGCAGCTTTTTTTTTAACAAGTTTTATTCAGATGATAAACCAGAATAGGAACCGGACATACTGTACTGTTAGATGTCTGTGTTCAGGGTTAAGTACTGGACAATAGGTGTTCGGTATGAACCCGGAACTTTATAGTTCAGGTCCGCTCATCCCTAATAGAGATAAGCGGACCCATGAAAGTTGGAAGTTCGGGTTCTGAGGGTTCAGTTAAACTTTTTATAAAGTTCTGTTCCAGCCCCAAACTTCACCCAAACCTTATTGGAAGTCACTAATTGGGCAGTTTGTCTCTCTGCTAAAATACAATCAGCCATAAGCAAAACACTTACAGGGAAGGGAGGGCGGGATTTTTTCATTTTCTTTTTTTGGTCTACACTACATCTTATTACGCTGATTTTACCCCAGTGCGGCCATTCAAACACTGCAAGCAGCTCGTACTGGTCCAAACACTGAGTGCACCTGAGCACAGCGATGCTCACTCCAGTGAGTTACGAACATAAAGCAACCAAAATCCAAACCTGAACACTGAAAATTTTTAAACAGTCTGTATGAACGCCAAACTTTACAGTCCGGTTCGCTCATTCCTAGTCCCTAATTATAAATGCAAGATAATTATTATTTTTTTACCAATAAGAGAAATCAATCCTTCTTGCGACAATCTGTCTGACAAACTTCAGCAACTATAAAGGTAGGGTCAGTCATACCTAGACTGAGCTCTTTCTCAGGGTGTTACCTTGAGACATTTCCCATAGATTCATGGCTTAGTGGATTTGATCAGTGGCAAGAAGTGGTCCAGTTTGCTATTGGCACACTGTAATGTTAGAGAGGGTATTCTGATGGCCAGTGGATTTGTCAACCTCAAGCAGACTAGGTTATCCACGTCAAGCATAAAAACCCTAACATTTGTTCAAATAATTCAAGCATAGAACAGTGCCGACTTTCATTCTCTTATGGCTGATGCCAATGATTAAATCAGCCATACCCTACTGTCTGTTATCTGTTTTTAACACAACATTTTTTCCCATACAATATGATGGTCCATCTTAGCCCCTCTCACCCCTCCCCCCAAAAAAACAAAAAATATTATACTCAGCAAATCCATGCTCTCCGTTACTGCAGCATCCATCTGCTCTTCAATACTGTCTCGCAGTGAACATGGACAACAAAACACTGTAATGTCAATGGGGCCACCCAACATCTCCTGCATGGTATAGACTTCCAGAAGGCCACAGGTCTGGCGTAGTCTGGGTCCTGATGGATTACGTGAACGAGCTGTTAATGATCCTGGCATCCTAAGGACACTGATGGTGTTAATAGTGACCCACCCCAGGGCTGTGGGATACCCGGTCCCGGGTGTTAATCAAAGGGGAAGTCACGGGCGGACTGTGCCCGGGCCCGTGGTCCTGGTGGTCGCTAAAAAAGGGGTTAAATAAAATAAAGAGTCTACGTGATGCCACCTACGGTGTCCGGTGATGGCACCGGCGCTGCTGCAGACCTCCGGGGATGATGGATGGGGCAGCTAGGTGGTGACACTCCCTGTTGGTGGAGCAGAGTCCCTGGGGCAGAGATCAATGATGAATAGGGGATTTCTACACAGGGAGGTGACTCTGCAGGTGGAGATGCTGGTACACTCAATGTGCTGGGCAGAATAAGGGCTGCAATGAAGGACACACACACACACACACACACACACTGGAGTTCTTTCTTTACCTATACTGATGTTTCCGGTTCAAGGTAATATCCAGTGTACAGTCCGGGTGCTTGGGTGGCAGTTCAGGATTTCCACACCCGATGAGTTGTGAGGCCTCCTCTGTGCAGTGTGTTTTAGTTCTGGCCTGACTAAATCCTGGCCCTGACCTCTCCTGTGTTCCTCACTTGTATGACAGGCAAGATGAACCTTCTGCTGGGCACCGCTAACTCCTCTGCTGTCCCTAGCTCTGTGTAGTTGCTGTGCCACGAGTGCTGCCAGGAGCCTGAAATCTCCCTGGTCCTCCGGTACTCCTTGCTGGGCTAACTGGACCCATGCAGACTCGTACTCCGGCGTCCGGGTTGCTTTTGTCTGTTACTGTTACTGCCCCACTCTGTTCCTCTCCTCGCCCCCGATCTTCACCCAAGGGTTCCTTACACTGGCTAGGCTTCCCTCTAGCGCAGGTCTAAAGCGGCACTGCTCACCAGGACGTCTTCACAGTCCTCCCTGGAACTGCACTCTGCCTAACTCCTCCCCCAGGCCTGGATTTTATAGGGGACCTTGCCTGAAGTCGGCAAGTAGTGCTCCCCCTTCAAGTCTGGGGTGGAAGGTGTTGCATGTATAACTTAAGTGTACCTGATGTGGAAATCTGTTATGAACCGATGACTCAGGAGTAACATTCAGGTTCCATAGAAGTCGTTGGTAACTGTTCTGACCGCAATCCCTGACTACACACTGCAACTAGAAGTAGCCGTGGAATCAGGGGCGGAACTACACTGGTGCAGCTGGTGCAGCTGCACCAGGGCCCTGACCGGCTGGGGGCCCCTTTAAGCCTGGAGGGGGGCCCCCAGCCGACCCCCGCAAGCCGCCGCCAGAGGAGAGGAGGGTCAGGCAAGGGAAGCAGAGAGCTTCCTGCTTCCCCTGCCTGATCCCGCCCCTCCTCTCCTCTGCTCCTCGGGCTCCTAGAACACTTCCGCGCGGCTCCCAGGTAGGAGAGCATCGCGCCTGCGGCTGCCTGCGGCTCAGTGCGGCTCCCAGCGGCACCCTCCCCCCCCCTTTCCGGGCCGCGCTGACGGCCAGCGGAACCCCTCCCCCAGGGCCGCGCCGACGGCCAGTAGCCCCGCCCCCCGGGCCGCGCCGACGGCCAGTAGCCCCGCCCCCCGGTCCTTTCCTGCACCAGGGCCCCCGGGGGTGACGGTTCGCCCCTGCGTGGGATGTAACTAACCAGACCTACACACCTCTGCACAGCCGGAGAATTAACTGCTAATAAAGATGGATGTAGGAAAAGCTATCTTGCCTCAGAGCAGAACCCCAAAAGAATAGCAAGCCCCCACAGATATTACCTGGGAAACCAGAGAAAGAAACCAAACACAGGCAAAGTAAAAGGTTTAGCAAAAGAGGCCAAACTAGCTATATAGGAAAGACAGGATAGAATACTATTGTGGTCAGTATAAAACACTATCAAAAAACAACCAACAGCAGATAGAACAAAAATTACCCTGAGTCACTAAGACTCGGTGCCCTCTATATCTGCAGACTTTTATAAATTAAATGCCAGCAGAACTGGAAATAACAGATAATAGTGAATGGTAAAATTCCTAAGAAGAAAACGTCCTATCTGAGAGCAGATAAACAAATATACAGACTAAATTGCAACCCACAGCTCAGAATAAGACAAAACATAAGCATAACCTTAAGCACACAAAAGTGTGCCACAAAATATCAAAAACCATCCACTTAGCTTGCAAAGAATTCCACAGAGCAGAAGAAACCAGAGAGATGTGACTCCTCCAGAAGCCAAAGACAACTGGCAAGGATTGATCCACTTCAAACCATTATATGCTCCAAGAACCAGATTGCCAATCATCATCATCACCTGTGAAGCCCACATAGTCAGCTGCATCACCAGCAACAACCACCGGAGGGAGCTCCAATGAATTCATAACATTACGCGCCCCTTGAGGACGGGTCACCGAACCCTCAACAGAGACCCCAGGCCTATCAGGATGAGCCAGATGAAAAGCACGAACCAAGTCAGGAGCATGAACATCCGAGGCCGAAATACGAAAATCTAAAATCTTCTCAACCTCATACTCCAACTCATCATCAATCAGGATTGGGGACGGAGGGCCCACAGCAGGAACCATGGGCTCAACAAAGCGCCTCAACAAGGACTTATGAAAAACATCATGAATCGCAAAACAGCTCGGAAGCACCAACTGGAAGGAGACAGGATTAATAACTTCAGAAATCCTGTACGGACCAATGAACCGGGGCTTAAATTTAGGAGAAGAAACCCTCAAAGGAACATGGCGGGAGGCAACCAAACCAAATCACCAACACGAAGCCAAGAACCAACACACCGATGACGGTTAGCAAAACACTGAGCAGCTTCCTGAGAAAGATGTAAGTTGGCAAACACACAATCCCAAATCTGTTGCAACCACTCAACTACAGAATCCACACCCGGACAGGCAGAAGGCGCACCCTGCCCCGAAGAAAAACGAGGATGAATACCAAAATTATAAAAGAAGGGCAAAACCAACGTACCCGAACTCGCCTGATTATTAAGCGCAAACTCGGCCAAAGGCAAAAAGGCAACCCAATCATCCTGATCCGCAGACACAAAGCATCTCAAATAAGTCTCCAAATTCTGATTAGTTCTCTCCGTCTGACCATTAGACTGTGGATGAAACGCAGAAGAAAAAGACAAAGTCACACCCAGCTTAGCACAGAAAGACTTCCAAAACCGAGAAACAAACTGGGCACCCCTGTCAGACACAATATTTTTCAGAATACCATGCAAGCGAACAACATGCTGAAAAAACAACGGAACCAAGTCCGAAGAAGAAGGCAATTTAGCCAAAGGAACGAAATGAACCATCTTAGAAAACCGGTCACAAACAACCCAGATAACCCTCATCTCCTGGGAAACAAGAAGGTCAGAAACAAAATCCATAGAAATATGCATCCACGGCCGCTCAGGTACAGGTAAGGGCAAAAGCAACCCACTAGGACGGGAACAACAAGGCTTGGCCTGTGCACAAGTCCCACAGGCCTGCACAAAGGAATGCACATCCTGGGACAAAGAGGGCCACCAAAAAGATCAGCTAACCAAATCACGGGTACCAAAGATGCCAGGATGACCAGCCAACACAGAACAATGAACCTCCGAAATCACTCTAGTCTTCCACGGGGCAGGAACAAACAATTTCCCCACAGGGCAGTGCTCAGGTTTATCCGCCTGAAATTCCTGAAGAGCAAGCCGTAAATCGGGGGAAACAGCGGAAAGAACAATCCCCTCCTTCAGAATGCCGACCAGCTCTGAAGGTTCAAGAGAATCAGACAAAAAACTGCAAGAGAGAGCATCGGCCTTAACATTCTTAGAACCAGGAAGATAGGAAACCACAACATCAAAACGAGCAAAAAACAAGGACCACTAAGCCTGCCTAGGAGTGAGCCTCTTCGTAAACTCGAGATAAACCAGATTCTTGTGATCAGTCAAGACAACCACACGATGTTGAGCCCCCTCCAGCCAATGACACCACTCCTCAAATGCCAACTTCATGGTCAGCAACTCCCGATTGCCGACATCATAATCACGTTTCTCCGGCGAAAATTTATGGGAAAAGAAGACACAAGGGTGCATTGCGGAACCAACAGGATCCCTCTGAGACAAGACGGCCCCTGCACTAATCTCAGAAGCATCAATTTCCACCTGAAACGGAAGGAAAACATTCGGTTGGTGCAGCACGAGAATGTAAGCCATACTTTTAAGCTCCAGAAAGGCAAAAATGGCCGCAGGAGACCAATGCTCCACATCAGCACCCTTCTTAGTCAAATCGGTCAACAGCTTCACCACGCTGGAAAAATTACAAATGACAAAACTCTTGAAATACTTCCACTTCAAACGCAGGACCTTGGTCAGTCAACACCTGTTCTGGATACCCATGTGGTCTACAGAAGTAGGTTTGAAAGGTTCTCGCTGCAGTCTAAGCTGTTAAGTCTTTTACTGGGGCTACCACTAGGAATCTTGAATAGTGGTCCACCATGGTAAGGGCATAGGTGTAGCCTGACCTGCTAGGTGTTAGTTTTACATGGTCCAGGGATACGAGTTCTAATGGCTGTTTGGTGACAATTGGCTGTAGTAGTGCTCCTTGGCTGTCACGGTTTTTCCTTCTCAAGTTGCATGGTCCGCAGTTTTACACCATCTCTCTATGGAATTCCTCATGCCAACCCAACTGAATCTCTTATGTAACAGTAGCTCAAGCTTCTTCCATCCGAAGTGTCCTGCTCCATCAAGGTATGCTTCCAACACCATCTAGACATCTCTCTTCGGAACCAGTATCTGCCCACACCATCTCATGTGTTCTTGGGTTAATAAAACGTCAACACAGCCTACCCTGGTAGATGAACAACTTGCTTCTTTCTCTCCACAGGTACTGCGCCTCTGGTGGAGCATCTGGATTGAGACATGGGCCTTCCTGGATTATTAGCTCCTTGACTAAGCTAATAGCCGGGTCACTTTCTTGCGTCTCTTTCTATCCATGATGAGGCAATGGGTTTAGCGTGGCTTTTTGACATTTTATACTGGATTTCTGACACAGGGATGTATGGTGGTGGTGGAAGACTAGTAGCTCAGTTTCTTCTAGCTCATCCACGTCTTCTTCCGCATCTGGCAAGTGAGGCATCCTTGACAGGGCATCTGCATTGGCGTTCTTACGGCCTGCCCGGTATTTGATGGTGAAGTCATAGTTTGACAACCGGGCCATCCAGCGTTGCTCTAGTGCACCTAATATCGCGGAATCCAGCTGGGTCAGAGGATTATTGTTCGTGAAGACAGTGAACTTTGCAGCCACCAGGTAGTGTTTAAACCGTTCAGTTATAGCCCAGACCAAGGCCAGGAATTCCAGTTTGAAGGAGCTGTATTCTCTGTATTCCTCTCTGTAGGACGGAGCTTTCTGCGGGCATAGGTGTGGAACCCACTGGGACAGATACTCGGTACCAGACCGGGGTATCACGGCGGTTATCACGGCGGTCTTGGTCCGGACCGTGTCCCGAGCCCACAAGTAAAGGGGTTATTTACAGGGATAGTCATGACGCCACCCACGGGTTGTGGTCAATGGGGGACCACCGCTGCTGCTTGCTTCTGCCAGGAGGAGGGATGGTGCTGCAGCCGGATGGATGAGCCCACCGTGGGTCGGGCTGCTCCTGACAGGGTATATAACAGTTCAACATGCAAGGAAGCACACACAGGAGACTCTAGCAGGGTTCACCGGGATTTACTTAAGTTCTCCACACTTTTCAGTACAAGGCACAGTTCATCTGGTTCACAAAGCTATTTCTGTTTCCCCCAATTTAACTCCACATTTTCTGCTAATTCTACTGCAGAATCACCCAGAGTTCCCTATCAAGGGCTCTCAGGTGAATAATGAGTACAATTCCTATTTTTATTTAAGTGATCACTTTATTAGTCATAATTTATAACTATTCCATAAAAAACATTAAAATTCATCACATAGGAGTATCCTAATATTAAAAATGATTTATATCTGGGGCCAGGACTAAGACCACTTACATCAATATTTATACAGTATTCATTATACAATAGCCGATAATACCAGGTGCATAAGGGAGTGCTATTTATTTATTAGTTTATCACTTAAGGCAGCTATACATTCTATAGTATGATTATGGGGCTCTCATCTCTTACAATACCTGTGCACCTATGTGCTAGCACCTTTCTCTGGCACAGGTTACAATGTAGTGCTGCCCTGATGTTTTAATTGTAGCTGCACACTCTCTTATATATCTAGAACTCAAAGATCCTTGACATATGTGCACATCTATGTGCTAGCAGTGCCCCTTCTAATCCAGGTTACACATTGTGTGCTGCTGCCCCGTGATACGTTCCTATTTTCCCCTTTAGTATCGCATACCTGGTTTAAAGTTGTTTGTGGCCTCAGTCCTGGCACCCCCACCGCCAACGTACGTTTCGTCTCCTTCCGACGCCCTGAGGAAGGAGACGAAACGTACGTTGGCGGTGGGGGTGCCAGGACTGAGGCCACAAACAACTTTAAACCAGGTATGCGATACTAAAGGGGAAAATAGGAACGTATCACGGGGGCAGCAGCACACAATGTGTAACCTGGATTAGAAGGGGCACTGCTAGCACATAGATGTGCACATATGTCAAGGATCTTTGAGTTCTAGATATATAAGAGAGTGTGCAGCTACAATTAAAACATTACGGCAGCACTACATTGTAACCTGTGCCAGAGAAAGGTGCTAGCACATAGGTGCACAGGTATTGTAAGAGATGAGAGCCCCATAATCATACTATAGAATGTATAGCTGCCTTAAGTGATAAACTAATAAATAAATAGCACTCCCTTATGCACCTGGTATTATCGGCTATTGTATAATGAATACTGTATAAATATTGATGTAAGTGGTCTTAGTCCTGGACCCAGATATAAATCATTTTTAATATTAGGATACTCCTATGTGATGAATTTTAATGTTTTTTATGGAATAATTATAAATTATGACTAATAAAGTGATCATTTAAATAAAAATAGGAATTGTAATCATTATTCACCTGAGAGCCCTTGATAGGGAACTCTGGGTGATTTTGAAGTGGTTTTGTGCAAAGTGAGACATTGATAATTGGTGGACTATTGAGATAATAATTCTACTGCAGCCAGGTTCCTGCCTTATACCCTTCTCTTTCTTGATTCCTTTCAGGCCCTTCTAAATTGCTCTTCTCCTTGTGTGCTGTATGGTAGGTCACTCGGGTCCTTGTTGGCTTAATCCTGTGTATGGGTACGTCTAAGCTCTGGAGCCCTATGTGCAACTGTACCTCCTGCACTTGTGGTAGGAAAACAGACATGGAATCTGTATCTCCCCGCCAGAATGTCTGTGATCCGGCTTCTAGCTGCGGTCACCTCAGAGCCGGCTCTCTGGTCCCGGCCTAGCCTTCCAGTGCCCCTCTATTTCAAGGACCCACCAGGCTCCTTCCTACCCTTGTGACTGCGGCATACATAGGGGATCCTCTCCTTCGGTCGTTCTCTGGCACCGCTGCCATTTTCCTCCGGATCCAGATGCACTGGTCCGGTGTCACTTCTCCTCAGTCTTCACTGCTTGGCACCCTCTGGCCTACTACCTAACACTTCCTGGTTTCCCCTTATGTACCCGGTCTATCACCTTGACTACGTCCCACCCACTGTGACTGGCCCTACCACCCCTTGGTCACCTAGAGTACCGGGCTCCGGGTTGGGTCTTGTGTCTGTGGGTGTGTTTATGAAGGTGGTTGTGCAAAACTGTCTCCACCTTCCTGGCTGCAGTTCTTACCTGTGGCCACCTTGTTCGCAGGGGCGCAACATAGGCAATCACTTTTTTTTTTACCATTCTACTTCTGCGATAAGACAGCTCCTAATCCCACGTTGCTGGCATCAGTGTACAGCACGAATGGTAGGTTGTAATCAGGATAGGCCATGATCTCGTTGAAGTCAAGACCCACTTCATCCGTCTGAAGGAGTTCTCTTTTTTTTCACCCCATTCAAATGGAGGATCTGAGGTCTTGCCCTTCTTGGTCTGGCCTACCAGGTCTTGCAAATGCGCTGCCATCTTCGTGTAGCCCTTAATGAATCTCCTGTAGTATCCCACCAGCGCCAAGAACTGACGTACCTCTTTGACGGATGTTGGTTTTGGCCAGTCCTTTATGACTGTGATTTTGTCAGGGTCTGGTGCCACTCCTTCTGTGCTGACCACATGGCCAAGATACTGAACTTTTGATTTCAGCAAATGGCACTTTGATGGCTTTAGCTTCATCCCGAACTTCAACAATGCTTCAAATACCTCTGACAGATGTTTCAGGTGCTCTTCATAGGTTTTGGAGTACACTATGATGTCATACAGGTAGAGTAACACAGTCTCAAAACTTCGGTGCCCCAGGCAATACTCCATCCATCTTTGAAATGTTCCGGGTGCATTGCAGAGTCCGAATGGCATGCTGTTAAATTCACACAGGCCCATTAGTGTTGTGAATGCAGTCTTCTCCCAGTCTTCTTCTGCAACGAATACCTGCCAAAACCCACTAGTAAGATCTAGGGTTGAAATGCGCATGCGCAGTGCGGGTCTTGAAGCTAACAGAGTGGCGCGGGTGTACATACGTCACCCGAAGCCGGAAATGACATGATTCGCGTCATACAGCCGCACACTGCAGTGCCCAGCCGGCAGAGGAGAGCGGGGAGGCGCGCATTTGAATGAGAGTTCAAGATCACGCCTATTGAGGTGTGATATTAGCAAGAGGGAGAGCCTGCCTGGGTGACTATGCATACAGTAGTCACTCATTAACATCACTAATGAGTGAGTTTATTAACGTTTATCTTCATTTTCAATAGATGCATTTAGGAGCTAAAAGGAGTGTAGGATAAGTGTGAATATGCTCTAAGGACATCTTTTAATAGCTTAGGAGGTGTTTTGGGGGTGACAGGATCCCTTTAACTGAAATGTCATACATGTTTGGTATAAAGAACATACAGATCTCTAGAATTTCAGGCCAAAATCTGTATAATTAAATAAATTAAATATGCATTTTTTTCCTCCAAATTTTGGAGGACAGTGTGTGGGGTGCGTCTTATAGTCCAAATATACAATTTGGACTTGCTGTGGGGAGGGGCAGCGGTGGACTTGCATCACAGGAGGCAGAAAAAGGTCACCACTACAGGAATCTGGCTGTTAGAGAAACCACAGGGGCCTGCTGTTTAAAGTACTTTAATATTCACTGTTCGTGGGGAGGCTCCCCACACCCACCTTTCAGTGCTGGCTTCAGTGCCGAGAAGTGGGCATGGAAAGGAGCAAATGAATATCCCTTTACTTTAAACAGCAGACACATTTTGTTGCGCCAAATTCCTGCAGCTGCTGAGGAGATCATGTGTCTGCTGGTAAGCAGCGGCAGGAGAGATCATTAGTCAGGAGGAAGGAGCAGGGAATTGTCGGAGTTGTGCCTGGCCTGGAGGAAATGTCACTGGCCACTGGCGTGACAAGGCCAGAGCATGGCATACCTTAGTAGCACAGCACACAGAGTGCTCACATTAAATGCTGTCAGTCTGGTCCTCCCATGCTAGAAACAAAGAAATCTCTCATCTACAGGACCTGCAGTGATGTAATAAAGAGGGAGAGTTCTGTGCTGTCATGTGTTGCCCCAGTCCTGCCTCTTCATTACATCACCGCAGGTCCTGTAGATGAGACATTTCCCTGTTTCTAGCATGAGAGGATCAGACTTACAGCATTTAATGTGAGCACACCATGTAAAACCTAAGACTGAATAAAGTACTGTGTACAAACAAGCATTCTACCACTCCTATGGTGAACTCTAACTCCCAGCATGCCAAAAGATCTGCACGACATGCTGGGAGTTATAGAGTTCTCCTTAACTCGACATGAATGATACCTATGAGATTTTAAAGCAGCACTCCAGTGTTTTTTCTTCACCGCTGAAGTGGTGCTTTAAATGTAAGTCCCCTCTTCCGGTTCTTATACTCCCCTTCAGACGTTTTCATATGGTACTTTACAAACCCTGCTCAGGTCCCACGGCACCATCTTCCCCTCGCAGCTTTTACCAAATTTTTTGCTTCAAATCTTTTCTTTTACCTATTTCCATCTCTAAAACCTAGGTGCGTCTTATGGTCCACTGGGTCTTATAGTCCGAAGAATACGGTAAATTACAAGGGAAATATTTAAACAGAAAATCACAATTTATTTATTAATCAGCAAAACTGTGTCTTTAATTTATAGCTTTACAAACTTAAATATGAAGAAATTTTGGTCTATAGAAAAAACAAAATTTAATCCTCTCATATAGTAATGTTGCTGTTCTTTAGCTCAGAAAAGGTCATAAACAAGCATGATCCCACCAGTCCAAAGAGCCGTCACTGCTTGAGGAATCTATAAAATCTGTTGACAAATGAGCTCAAGAAATGTAGTTATGTATTTCTGCTACTCTGCTCAGTTTTTCTGTTCTTTGGTCATCTATAATCTGAAACTGATAAGTTGCTGCTACATCTTTACCATCTGCCATCCAATATAATGTGTGTGATCTCCATTTGCATGTACTCAGCATATTCCAGTCTCCTAATTCCCAAGAGCCCCACCTTACATCTGTTGTCACACACAATACTTTCTTTCCACTTTTCACATCTATGTCTGTCGAATCCTAGCAAAATGCAGAAGTGATTAAAAGTGTGATCCTGTTATCTGGATTTGGTATACTTTGAAGGCAAAGCTTAGGGCAAGAACAGCTGCTAGCTAAATGGCACAAGCTCTTAGGCTGCCTTCACACTTGCAGATGGATCTGCAGCGTTTTGCAGATGCATCTGCAAGTGTGAGCATGCTGACCGCGGCCCCTATGTTTATAATAGGGCGCACGCGGTGTGAAAGCTCTCATTCACTCCTATATGTGTACTGTCAGCAGGCGTATGCCTGCTTACAGATCACACTCTCCCGCCCGCAGCATGGACGCTACATCTCGCGTCCACAGTGCGGACGGGAGTGTGTGATCTGTCAGCAGGCATACGCCTGCTGACAGTACACATATAGGAGTGAATGAGAGCTTTCACACCGCGTGCGCCCTATTATAAACATAGGGGCCGCGGTCAGCATGCTCACACTTGCAGATGCATCTGCAAAACGCTGCAGATCCATCTGCAAGTGTGAAGCCAGCCTTAGCTCCTTCTTCTACTTCCGAGACATTCATCTCTCTTTGGACTTCTTGTCTGCAAAGATTTGGCAGTGACAATGCAAATTACATTCAATTTCCTTTTTATTTTTCTACCACATTAAAATCAGACTTTAGAGACCCATTGTACAATGAAATTCTGTCTGTTAAGGGAACGGCACGGATTACACTTGCGCGTACTCTATATTGAGAAAAGGAAACAATGTCGTAGTATTTTTAATGGCCCCAATGTGCTTTATTTAATAGTATTGTATTCTTTTTCTTTACTCACAAGTGTTGACAGAGTAAAGTTAACCAATGTAATTTATTTTTCAAGCAAAAATAATTGTTTTATATCTAAATGGGATGAGGAAGAGTTCCTAGAAGTGGTCCCTGGGCATTGATTACATTACATATAACCATGGCCGTACCCAGTAAGGGGCAGGGGGGGGGCAGCTGCCCCCCCTTAGAAGCCTGACGTCTTCCAGGGCTCCATTCTCCCTCCTCACATGGGTGGCGGCAACCAGATGGCGGCATTGGCAGAGGTCATCCGCTGCTAGTGCGGGTTCCCCACAGACGCCGCTCCTGCTCCTGTAGTGTAATACCGGCCACCGCTGTATGCCGCCCTTCAGATCAGGACATCGGGGGGTGATGATGTCATCACTGAGCACTGGCGCTGCCCGGGTCCTGCAGAGCGGCGAACACGCTGGGGAGACCGGAACTGTGAGCAGAGAGCAGAGAGGACCGAGGAGAGGGGTGAGTATTTTATTTTTTTAATCAATGTGACAACTGATGGGAGATAATGTGTATGGGTATGTAATGGGTATGCATTATATGTGATAGAGTCCTATGATGGTGCATTATATGTGATGGAGTCCTATGGATAATGGGGGTGCATTACGGAATATTTGATGGAGTCCTATTGGAGTCCATTATACTGTATGGAGTACTATGGGGTGCGGTTGAACACGTGATCAGCCCCCACAATGCACCGGCCAGATATGACGTTCTGGCGGGTGCATCATGGCTTGCCCCCCCCCTAGTTTTGATCCTGGGTACACCCATGCATATAACTGATTACTGTTCACAAATAAATGGAAAAAATTAAGTTATTTAAAAGGGACAAAAGAAAAGGTGATGAGATGAGAAACAGTAATGCTGCAGTCTTAATCTATTTTCCATCCTTGAAATAAAATGTACAGTTGGAGAAATAACAAAGTGATAAAGTTCTGAAAACATAATTGTGTGGAATTAGTAAATCAAGGATATACTTTTTATCAAGCACATAAACAATTATCAACACACTGAGGTTTAGCCTTGTGGAGCAGAGACTCCATTTATAAAGGCGATAACATTTGTGGCATACTTATAATTAATTGATAGACCTTGGACCATTGCTCAGAACAATGTCGTTATTTGGAAAGATTTCTTTAATGAGCTGCCCTGTAAAAATGTAATTTGTTTTGCTGGGAACTTTGTCTTGGCAGACTTTCCAGTTGCTATGTAAGATTTTTATATCATAGGTGCACGAGGATTGAAATGTTTAGGGATGCTTTATATCATTGATATATATATATAATAATTAAAGACATAAATTAAGAGACAGAAATATATTTGGTACATAATAATCCTTAACATAAATCCCACAACAATGGGTTCTAGATCTGCTCCACACAAGAATACAGAACGATACAACTTAAGGCACCACTCCAGGTTTTTTAATTGCACTGCTTGAGTGGTGCTGTAATCTAAGTCCCCAGCCCTATGTATTATTCTCACCTTCTGGCGGCTTCATCTTCTATCGCCGCTACTTCGGTTGGTCTCCGGCGACTTGTGATCTGTCGGCAGCCCCGGTATTTCATGGAGCGTGCCGGAGGTCACAACTCATTACATCTCTTTGAGCTCCTTGTCCTGACCTCATTCTGGCCCTCATAGATATGCAGCAATTTTTCTTATGTCATTTCATATCTCCTGATATGGTTATGGTTAGAGCCTGTGAAAATAAAATTATTAAAAACCTGTTTCAACCACATATTTAGGGCACTTTGGATAAGCTGAATATTCAATAGAAGCTTGGTAACTTGGACCCGTAGAAGCACAAGTGTGTGCGAAACGGTGACCGTAGTCCCTTGCACCCCCTCCCCTGCTTGTATCCACATGGTTGTATAAATAAAACCGCAGAACAACCCGGACCTGGATGAGTGCCGCATCTTCTGCTTTAATCTGTTGCCTTTGACTGTGCTGAGCAACCCCGGATTCCTGGACGCCATTGTGTGTGCCCCTCGTGAAGCCTCAGAAAGGTCAGTGCCCGTTTCCTACTCAAGTTTGGAATTTGAATATTCAATAGACCTTCCATTGCTTGAGTTTATGTTGTTCATTTGGAATACATCATGGCATAAGTTTAATCAGTAGTTTAATAACCTAGCTGAAATGGAAGTTATGTCTTAATACAAAGTGTCTAGAGAAATCTTGGGCTCAATTAATCATTTGCTGTTTTCCTTTTTTTGTCTTGTGGTTTCTTTGACATTATTTTGATATTATTTCTGTAAAGTTATTTAATATGGTACGCGTGTTTTGTGAATTCTGTATGCAAGACAAAAAGAAGAGGAATTTTTTTATTTAAATCTCTTTAGGCTGTTTTCACACTACCGGTTTTAGAATCCAGGGGAATGTGGGTAAAACCTGCATCCCTCCTGACCCCCCGCAATTTTAAAACCTGGTGTAACTGGATGCACCCACACCAGTATTATCACAGATCAGTGTTAATAACGGTGCGTGAGCATCCAGTTGCATCTTTTACCTGCCTTAATCGGGGTTGTGTAAGGTTGCACAACCTGTTTGGTGAGTAGCCACACTTGTGACAATTTTAATTTTAATCTCAGGGCCTTCTCATGGTGCGCTCCTTGTTTTATTTTTCTTCCATGTACATTTTTTAGATGTGTCTGGTGGAAAATGACACCCCCCCCTGGTGAGTGTGTCATTTAAAACTGGGTTCTGGGCATGCTCAGTCAAAAACCCAGATCCACATCACAAAGCTCTCACTGATGTCAGGGAGACCAGTCAAGGTAAACACTGCGGCAGCTGGCCAAAGCACTCAAACACAGTGATATCCAAGGTGCATTGCCCCCTGGGAAAGGGCCACTTAATATGGTGGTTATGGTGGTCTGTGCAAGGAGTCCACCCCAGGGCTAGGTACTTCCCTTGAGGGATATCTGGCTAATCCCGTGTTTCAGGACTCTTAAACAAGGCTCCACGGCCTCCATATTCAAATTCCCAGGGGGCAATGCACCATGGATTTCACGGTGTTTGAGCGCTTTAGCCAGCTGCCCTCAGTGTTTTCCTCGACTGGTCTCCCTGAGGTCAGTGAGAGCTTTGTGATGTTGGTCTACCAGGCATTGCTCCCACCTAGCCAGAATTCTACTCCACACTGATGAGGGGCAATACCCCGAAACAGCTGTCTGTGGATGGATACCTGGCCTTGGTATTCCCTTGTCATATCCTTAAGCTTGTAATTGAGTGGGATAGTGACTGAAAGGGCCAATTAATATGGTGGTTATGGTGGTCTCCACAAGGAGTCCACCCCAGGGCTAGGTCCTTCCCTGGGGGATATCTGGCTAGTCCCGTGTTTGAGACTTTTAAACGAGGCTCCAAGGACTCCATCTGCATATTCAAAAACCCATAACCGAATTACATAGAGTACCATTATAATTTAA
>JARQOC010000004.1:191005179-191052679 GCA_033576535.1 Allobates femoralis
CCGATGCAAATGCATCGGGTGTCTAGAATATTTTTTTTTTTTTTTTTTGATTTTCAAATAAAAATCCAATTATTCCAATGACATCTTTACACCAAGTACATATATTTGTATATATATATCTTAAAAATATATCCAAAAAATATATTATGTATATTATTAACTTAAATAAATTATGTATATTATATATTACAATTTATTATAATGTATATATATATATATATATATTACATATCTATATATATTATATATATATAATTATATATATATATATATATATATACATATATAGATTAATATACAATATATATATATATATATATATATATTGTATATTAATCTATATATGAATATATATATATCTAATTATATATATATAATATATATAGATATGTCATATATATATATATATATACATTATAATAAATTGTAATATATAATATACACAATTTATTTAAGTTAATAATATATATAATATATTTTTTAGAGATATTTCTAAGATATAATTTATATATAAAAATATATTGTATATAATAACAATTATCAATATAAATATTAATACTTTGACTATATTGCTATGCAGAATGTATATTGATTGCTTCCTTAAATAATATACTGTAGCTATTATTGCATACATTTTGCTGCACTCTGCTCAATATGAGCTCTGAGAAACAAAAAAGCTCTGTTAGAGCTAAGAATGCTGCATTCCAGCGCAAGAAGCGTGCGCAGGAAGATCCGGAAAAAAGATGTCTCCGTTTGCTTAAGCTCAAGGAGGATTTCAATAAAAGAATTGCAAAGGAGTCTGCTGAAGAAAGAAGCAGTCGGTTGGCCAAAAAAGCTGAGGTGGAATGCAAAAGACGCAAAAAACAACAGGTGAAGGTGCAAGGAGAAGCATCTACTTCTGTTATGGCATCTACATCTGTGTCTTCAACACCTTTGGAAACTCAAGTGTCTACAACATCTGGCCGCAAAAAAAAAAAGGTGAAGGTACAAGGAAAATCATCTACCTCTGATATGGCTCCTATATCTGGGTCTCCAACAGTTTCTGAAACTCTACTGCCTACAACATCTGGCTGCAAACAACAAAAGGTGAAGGTGCAAGGAGAACCATCTACCTCTGACATGGCGTCCATAGCTGTGTCTCCAACACTTTTGGAAACTCAACTGCCTACAACATCTGGCACGGGTAAAGTGAAGGGCAAATGTTCTTCTAAAACAAGAACAGAGAAGAATGCTTCTGCCATCACAAGACACAAATTGGCTAAAGTCAAGCGTTTACAAATTATGTCACCTACCTCAAAACAACGCCATTTGGCCCATTTGGCTGCCTCACAGCGTCAACTACGCCAAAAAAAAAACCTCAGGAAGAAGTCTTCAGTCACTACTTCTTTTCTTGAATGTGTTGAAACTTCTACACAGCTACGCCTTATTTATGTAGGCATCTACAAAAAAGGTCATCGGTTGCTCACTTCACCAACATCATCAATCCCTATTGGCTTTACTGATGACGATACCGGTATTTTAGAACATACCTGTGGGCCCATGAATGTGTTATGTCAACATTGTGAAGCACAACATTTTGAGGGTGAAAGGCCATTTGAGGGACAGTTCTCCCTTTGTTGTCACAAGGGCAAAGTTAAGGTACCATTACCTCAGTACCCTGAGCTCTTCACTACTTTACTGAAAGGAGACAGCCCATATAGTAAAAATCTTATGGAGAATATCAGGAGCATTAATAGTTCCTTTGCATTTGCTTCGATGGGTGCAAGTGTTTCTCAACCACCTGGACACGGTCCTTATTGTTTCAGGATTCACGGCCAAATTTACCATAGAACTGGAACTCTCCACCCCGCTGAAGGTCAAGTTCCAGCATATGCACAGCTCTATATTTTGGATAGTGCTACTGCTACTGAACAACGCCTACAGTCTCCAGAAAATCAAAAGTGTAATCCAGCCTTGATGACAATTATTGCTGAGCAATTGGAAGGTATTAATCCCTTTGTTTCAGCCTACAAAATGTTACGGCAAGTGGAGGAAGAGGAAGAACAGAAAGCATTTGAACATGGCACAAAAATGCCTAATATCATCATGGCAATAAAACAAGACAGAGAGCAAGACCCAAGACGGTATAACAACCCTACTGTCCATGAAGTTGCAGTCATCTTTGAAAATGCTGATGGAGAGCCACCATTTAATAGAGACATTTTAATACATCTAAAACCAGACACAAATAATCCGTTGGCCCCCAAAACACAGCAAATAAGTATTTTACACAGTAATTTGGATGCATTACTGTATCCATTGTTTTTCCCTCATGGAGAGCAAGGGTGGCATGAATCACTCATGCAGCAAGGCCAAAATCCTCGCAGGGTGACACAGCTGCAGTATTACTGTTATTTGCTGTCAGTACGGACAGAATTCAATCCTGTTCTTAATGGAGGAAAACTGACACAGCAGTACTTGGTGGATGCCTATGTTAAGATCGAGGCCAATCGTTTAAATTTTATACGACAACACCAGAAGGATTTGAAGGTGGAAGATTATTGTCTCCTTCAAGAACATTTACTTAGAAAATCTGTAGAAAAAGGAATCCCCATTGGCAAAACCGTAATTTTACCATCTTCCTTTGAGGGAAGTCCCCGAAACATGCAGCAGAGGTATCAAGATGCCATGGCGATTGTAACTAAATTTGGAAGACCAGATCTTTTTATAACGATGACCTGCAATCCGAAATGGAGTGAAATTGTAACCAATTTACAGCCATGGCAGCGTGCTGAACATCGCCCGGATTTAGTGGCCCGTGTATTCAGGATTAAACTTGAAGCCCTTTTGAAAGATATTAATTCTGGATTATTTGGCAAGGTTTGTGCTATGGTTCATGTGATAGAATTTCAAAAGCGAGGCCTACCACATGCTCACATTCTAATTATTCTGGATGCCAACTCAAAACTAAGAACTGAGGTAGAAGTCGATAATACTGTTTGGGCTGAAATTCCTGATCCATCACATTACCCTGTGCTCCATCAAATTGTCATGCAACACATGATCCATGGCCCCTGTGGACAACACAATCCCAATTCTCCATGTATGGAGAATGGAAAGTGTAAAAAAAATTTTCCAAAACAGTTTCAAACAAAAACTGTTATCCCTGAGGATGCATATCCAAGTTATCAAAGAAACGAAGGACCTTCTTTTCCACACCATTCCAAGATGATTGATAATTCTTGGGTGGTTCCATATAACCCTTTCCTTCTATTAAAATATAAGTGCCATATCAATGTGGAAATATGTGCTTCCATTCAGAGTGTAAAATACCTCTTTAAATATGTGTACAAAGGTCATGACAAAGCCAATGTGGAAATTTGTGAAACCAACATCAGACACGATGAAACTCATAAATTCATGGATTCCAGATATGTCAGTGCACCAGAGGCAGCTTGGCGAATCTTTGCTTTTCAAATGCATAGACAATCTCACAGCATTATTCGTCTTGCAGTACATCTGCCTCATTCACAATCACTTTTTTTTCACGAGGGTGATTCTGCGGACAACATCAGTTATTCAATGGACAGACAATCAACACTCATGGCCTACTTTACCCTCAATGAGAATGATCCCAAAGCTCGGGAGTACTTATATCGTCAAATTCCGGAGCATTATGTTTGGAAAGAAGGTGCATGGGAAGTTAGAAGAAGAGGAGGTGCTTCAGTCATTGGTAGACTCTACACTGTTAGTATTCAAGAACAAGAACGTTATTTTTTAAGGCTGTTGTTACTCCATGTTAAAGGAGCTACAAGTTTTGATAACCTTAAGACTGTTAAGGAAGTCACATACCCAACGTTTAAAGAGGCGGCATTAGCCCTTGGATTGCTCTTCGATGACAGTGTTTGGAGAAAAACTTTATTGGATGCCTGTGTTCTCAATATGCCTGCACAGCTCCGTGAAATGTTTGCGTATATTTGTGTCTTTGGTCCTCCTAATCATCCCCTGGAGTTGTGGCAAGAATTTAAACAACACTTCGTTCAAGATTACTGCCATGCCTACCACCCTGACACTGATGATTGTGAGCATTGTGAAGGATATGCCATGACTGATGTTGAGCATGTTTTAAAATTTCATGCTAAACATTTTATTGATTTTAATCTGCCACGCCCAAAAAGAAAACCACACATTCGTCCTCAATACAATAAAGAAGAAGAGTTAGTAAGAGCACATGAAATGAAAGCCACCTTAAATGATCAACAACGTTTGGCCTATAATGCAATCCATAAAGCTTTAGAGGATACAAGTGATAAGCCAAAGTGCTTTTTCCTTGACGGTCCCGGTGGAAGTGGGAAAACATATCTCTATCATCTATTGATTCATGAACTCAGAGGAGAAGGAGAAGTTGTCTCACCTGCAGCCAGTACAGGGATTGCTGCTAATCTATTGCAAGGAGGAAGAACTATCCATTCACTGTATGGCATACCAATACCAATTAATGAGACATCTGTTTCAAGAATCAAAAATGATACTGATGCGGCCCAACATTTGAAGACTACCAAACTCTTCATCATCGATGAGTCTACTATGTTGTCAAAATACGCTTTGCATGTAATTGATCAATTATTACGGGATGTCATGACAACTGATGTCTCCAAGAAAAATAAATTACCCTTTGGAGGAAAAGTCATTGTTCTGGGAGGAGACTTTCGGCAGTGTCTTCCTATCATCTCTCATGGAACAAGGACAGACATCGTAGAGAGCTGTATTAAATATTCACGACAATGGCAGCTTTTCAATCAATTGCCGCTCATTAACAACATGCGCTCCATTGATACTGATTATAGCAATTGGTTAATTCAATTGGGAAATGGAGAATTGTCCAATGATTACAACCTTGGTGATGATGTCATTGAGATCCCGCAAGACATGATCTGCACTGGCTCTTTAATCTTGGACATATTTGGTGAAAACATTGTCATTGATGTGAATAATGACGAAAGTATTCAGAATGCTGCATCACATGCCATTCTTTGTCCCAAAAATGACGCTGTGGATTTGATCAATTCAAAAGTGATGGATTGTATTCCTGGAGAATACATGGAATATTTGAGCCACGATTCTATTGATCCAGATGAGACAGAAAATCCCGAACAATATCCCGTGGAATTTCTAAATTCTTTAACACCAACAGGAATGCCTTCTCATCTCCTCAAATTAAAAGTTGGTACAATTATAATGCTTTTGCGTAATTTTAACAGCAGAAAAGGACTTTGCAACGGGACTCGGATGATTATTATTGCTTTGTTTGACAACTTGATACAAGCAAAAGTAATTTCTGGCTCAGATGAAGGAAATGTAGTCTTCATTCCAAGAATTGATCTCTGTCCATCAGAGACTGGATTGCCTTTCAAACTAAGACGTCGGCAATTTCCCGTGAAGCCTGCCTTTGCCATGACCATAAATAAATCCCAAGGACAAACTTTGGAGAAAGTGGGGATTTATTTGCCAGAACCTGTTTTTGGTCATGGACAATTATATGTGGCTTTCTCACGTGTGAAGAGACGATGCAATGTGAAGGTGAAAATGGTGGATTCATGCATTCAAGGCAAATTGGTGCCTAACTGTGAGAAAGTCTTCACCAAAAATATTGTCTATCGGAATATTTTGGGATGAACTTTGGCATATTTTATATTTTTACCTTTTCTATTTAAAAAAAAAAAAAAAAAAAAAAAAAAAAAATTAGTTTAGTCTTTTCAATTACAGTTTTTTATGTGCATAGTTTATACAATGTTTGTGGAAAAACACATTTCATATTTCATTGGAGATGTGTATCATTCTGATTTTATCACAGGGTGATAGAAACCACTATTTAAAGCTCCAGTACTCTACGTGCTGAGAGATTTGATTTTTATTCTTTAAAGGGAGAGGTTTTTGTGAACAGCTAAGAGACGGGTGGGACGGCTGTTCACACACATCTCATTAGCAAGGTGTGTTCCACATGTTTAGATAGATAGGGACAAACATAAATTATTAATTAGATTCTACCACGACAATTTTCTTAGATTTTTTAACTTTGTTGAGGAATATACTAAATGATAATAATTGATCATGAAGGACTCACCAAGAACATACTTGCTGTAATTTTCATAATTGCATATATGTAATTTGTACTTAACTTGCGGTTTGTGCAGACAACATAGTTGCAGCAGTGTCATCCACATCAACTGCAGTCATCTGTGGTTAGTTAGTGGATGCATCTTATGCACCTGTTGAAGCTATGTTAACTCCATTTACCGTAGGTTAACTACAAGTTTTTTTGTTATTGTATGGATATTGCTGCAAGTCTGTAGTTGGTAACTCCTTCTGTATCAATTTAGAAAATTTTATTATTTACATCACAATCCTCAAAAAATCTAAGAAAAATCAAGATAATACAAATATCTAAATTATATCAATTCGGATTTAGTTAGAGTAGGTCCCACCAGGCGTAAGGGCATCTTGACGCGATTGGTGGGCTGACACAAACTAGCTGATACATATATTAGTACTGTTAATTCATCAATTCAAACAATTGACATATTAAGAAGTATTGCTACTTTGTGTTCTAAGACCCTTACAACATAATAGTTCAATTTTCCTTAAATTATATCAACCATACAAATATATGTAGTTGGTGTAAAGATGTCATTGGAATAATTGGATTATTATTTGAAAATTTAAAAAAAAAAAAAAAAATATTCTAGACACCCGATGCATTTGCATCGGGCTCACAGCTAGTAACTTTATAATATGCAGGAGGTGAAAGAAGGAATACAATAGATCTGAACTCACCCTGGCCACTTAGGTCTCAACAATGATTAATCATGCCGACTCGGAGCTAGAAAATATTTCCCAGTGCTATGATGTCCTGAAGTGGATAATAGTCCATTGTTAGTTACATACCATATTATACATACCGTAGTTTCTTTGTGATATGTAAAGTATAATTAAGCAGGCAGAAAACCTATCTGCACACAGTTTTTTTAGTTTTTTTAAGCAGGCCCCGTATATACTCGTGTATAAGCCGAGTTTTTCAGCCCAAAATTTGGGCTGAAAAGTCTCCCCCTCGGCTTATACACGAGTCAATACGGAGGGGGGGCTGTGTCCGGGGCTGTGGATGCTGCAGGAGGCGGGGGGGGCTGCTGTATGAGGCGCTCATTAAATATGCACTGCTTCCCCCTGTCAATCAGCGGCAGGGGAAGCAGCGCATATAGCCCCCAAATGCTGGCACTCGCCCCCCTTGTAAGGGCCCCCCCCCCCCCGATGGTTATATTACCATTCCGGAGTTCTGATCCGCGCCGCTCCTCGGTGCTCCTCGCTGCTCCGTCCGTCTGCTGCATCCGGGATCTCCGGCCGTCGAAGTCATATGACGTCATCGCGCGGCCGGGGATCCCGGATGTAGAAGACGGACGGACGGAGCAGCGAGGAGCGCCGAGGAGCGGCGCGGATCAGAAGTCCGGAATGGTAAGAGAAGCGGGGGGGGCCCTTGCAAGGGGGGGCGAGGGCCAGCATTTGGGGGCTGCTGGGGACCCCCAGGGGGCTGCTGGGGACCCCCTGGGGGCCGCTGTGTACTCCCAGGGGGCCGCTGGGGACCCCCAGGGGGCTGCTGTGTACCCCCTGGGGGCTGCTGGGGACCCCCAGGGGGCTGCTGTGTACCCCCTGGGGGCTGCTGGGGACCCCCAGGGGGCTGCTGTGTACCCCCTGGGGGCTGCTGTGTACCCCCAGGGGGCTGCTGGGTACCTCTGGGGGCCTGCTGTATACTACCACTGGGGCTGCTGTATACTACCACTGGGGCTGCTATATACTACCACTGGGGCTGCTGTATACTACCACTGGGGCTGCTGTATACTACCACTGGGGCTGCTGTATACTACCACTGGGGCTGCTGTATACTACCACTGGGGCTGCTGTATACTACCACTGGGGCTGCTATATACTACCACTGGGGAGGCCTGTATACCACTGGGGGGGCCTGTATACCACACTGCTGGGGGCTGTGTACCTGTGCTGGGGTCCACCCTCGGCTTATACACGAGTCAATAGGTTTTTCCAGATTTTTGGGGCAAAAGTAGGGGGGTCGGCTTATACACGGGTCGGCTTATACACGAGTATATGCGGTACTTCTTATAAACATCAGCTTCAGGTTCTGTAAAATGCCTGGTGGAAAAAAAAGAATATAGTGCATGGAGCACCTGATGGAATCCACCCCAAAAATGGCGCTGTCCAATCAAAAGGCCGCAAAAAAATGCCACGGGAGAAAAAAACTGTAGTATTTCAGTAGATGAAAACCTCCTCCGAAAACTCCCTAAAGAAGGAAAGTTTTCTGAAACAGTCTCCTGTTCAAAAACTCATAGTTTTTGACCATTTCCAAAACTAAGTCTAGAATGTGTATCTGTTTACGATAGGAATTTGCACCGGTGTGTTCAGTCTTGGACCAACTTTATAGGACACCAATGGACCTCTTAGTTTGTAGTTAAAGTGCAGGAAGATGCCGTAATACATGCAGGAAAGTTAGAAGACAATGCAATATATTCAAGAGATTGACCATTTAGTTTGATATTTTAACAATTGTTTTGGGTCATGGTTGATTTGTGGCACATACTAATATATAAGTACGGCTGGAGACACACTGAACAAGACGCATGCGAGATACTTGCATGACTCACACAGGATGGCCACTGTCTCTCTGGACAGCAGTGTCCAGAGACAGCTGCATGTGTTTCTTTGTAGCTGACACACTCCTGTCCAGAGAGCTTATGATCGTTCCAGGTGAGTCATGCGAGACTCACGCACGCGTCTCACTCAGTGTGTCTCCGGCCTACTACAGATTCTCCCTCTCTGCCTACTAGTGAGACTTTCCTCCCTTCCTCACAATTTGCACCTGTTACAAAATGGCTGCTGGTTGAGCAGCATGTGACCTGTCTCCTCCAATTGAAAAACACTCCACATGGGCACTATAATATCAAGTAGAGGAGTAAAACCTGTGATATTTATATATCAGTTATTTGCGACAAAATCATGACCCCAATCACGATTGTTACAATAAAGAGAATGTGAACAACCCCTTTAAGTAAGTCATTTGTCTGGTAGATAGTGGTGTTACTTAGCTGATGATTCACACTCAGCATGAGCTAGTTTACAAGCAATCCCAGCTCAGAAATTATGACTGCTCATTCATGTTGTTTTTTACAAAAATAATTTTACTATTTTGTTTATAAATCAGATTATTCATTATTTAGTGAAGAATTTCAGTTTTGTGCCAGGTAAATACTGTATGTACTCATAGGCCTCATTCAGACTTCTGCTTTTTTGTGCTATACATATTTTTCACATACCATATTTTTCAGACTATAAGATTCACCGAATCATAAGACACACCCAGATTTTAGAGGAGAAAACTAGGGGAAAATAATTAAGCAAACAATTTGGTTGCAATGCACTGTTATGGGGGTATCTGCTGCTGACATTTATGGGGGTAATGTCCCACCTTGGTCCCTTCCAGGTAACATAAGGCCCCCATCCTGGATATAGCCCCCCTTTCTGGATATAGCACCCCCCATCCTGGTATGTTCCCCCCCCCCATCGTGGCATATTGCCCCCCCATCCTGGATATAGCCTTCCATCCTGGATATAGCCCCCATTATGGATATAGCCCCCTATCTTAGATATAGCACTTCTATCCTGGATGTAGAATACCCGCCATCCTGGATATGACCCAATTCTGGTATATAGGTACATAGCCCCCCATCCTGGATATAGCACACCCTATCATGGATATAGCATCCTTTATCTTGAATATAGCACCCCATGATCCTGTATATTGCCCCCATACTGGATTTAGCCCCCCATCCTAGATATAGCTCCCCCATCCTGGATATAGCCCCCATCCTGGATATAGCACCCCCATTTTGGTATATTTCCCCCATCCTGGATATAGCACCCTCCTATCCTGGATATAGCACCCCCACATTCTAGATATAGCCCCCCATCCTGAATATAGCCCCCCATCATGGATATGACCCTCCATCCTGAATATAGCACCCCTTATCATGGATATAGCCTCCCCATTACAGATATAGCCCCCCCCCCATCCTGGATATAGTTTCCCATCCTGGATATAGCACCCTGAATCCTGGATATAGCACCCCCCATCTTGGTATATTGCCCTCCATCCTTGATAAAGCCCCCTTTTTTGGATATAGCCCCCATCCTGGATATAGCACCCACATCCTATCTAGTAAAAGCTTGATTCCAGCTCACCCAGTTGCTCTATGCTCATCCACCTGGAGCTCAGACACCAGCCTTGCCCTGGCCTCACATTAAGGAAAATGGAAAAAACTGGAGCCTGGCTCAACAGGACTGGATTTTTCAAATAAACAATAAGCAAAAATTTACATGGTCGACATTACCCATTCGACGCGTTTCGACTGCACTAAGCAGTCATGAGTAACAGGACGGCGTCAGCACCCGGGCAGGTGCTCAGAATTGTCTGGGGGGCCCACGCTGTCTGCCACAGAACAGAATCTACTGTCCTGTATTTTCCAATGCCTGTGGGCCCCTGGGCATTGAATATGTGCCCCTGACAGTTGACCTCCTGGAGCCCCCTGTGTGCTGCTGCGGACCCCTTCCCGCTCTACAGTCACTATGCCGATCTGCACTGAGCCGGGAACTCTATAGGTACCGGCACACGCGGCCATATGGCTTCCATATCGCTGGCGATTTGACGTGAGCGCGCACGTTCCGGGCACTTTTTTCAGATCGCTTCGGAGATGTCACACATAGCAATTTCGCATGCGATCACCGGTGATCCTGCGTTCCGGAAATCGCCTGACCAAGAAGGAAGCAATCTTCCCTTCTCACATCGCCATGTCACACATCACCACCACATCAGCGATGTGGGTGTAGAGTTTGGCCGCGGCGAGGAGATAGGCGTGTCAGAGTCTCTTACACCGCGCCCCTACCACTCCGATTGGCCTACACGACTGCGTTACCACCAAGCCACCAATCGCTGTGGATGGGGTGCGGAAAACAAAATGCTCAGGCACGCCTATGGGATTGATTCCAGAATGTCTGAGCTTGCTTTCTACATTGCTATCGCCCTGTCACACGCCACAAAGCGCTGAGATCGCCTGGTGGATATCGCCTGATTTCACTGCAGTGTAGGGCAATCAGGCGACGCTCCACCAGCGATTTCTCGCCGTAGAATCGCCCAGTCACACGCCATTACACACATGCAATGTGGTTTCCACATTGCCGAGATCGGGAATTGCCAGCCATCTCGCCGGAGACATGGCGGTGTGTGATGCTACCTTATGGTCTCCGGCAGGAAGTACAGGTCAGGACATCATAGAGAGCTCAGCTCCCGGCTCAGGCATAGTGACTGTCTGATCTGATTGATATCACCTTCTCCCACACAGGTTAGGAGGCAGAGCGGTGGGAGGGAGAGCAACAGGGAAAGTGGGAGGGGAGGGCCGCAGCAGCAGCACACAGGAGTGATGAACTGATGTATCCAAGTACTACTGATGTATCTAAGCCTATCATGAGTGATACTACTAAAAAACCCTGTTTCCAAGACTACCATGTGTGATAATTACTGATCTAATCTAAGCCTTCTATGCATAATATTGTCTGATGTTCCAATGTATCTAAGCCTATTATGTGTGATAATGACTGATGAACCACTGTATATAAACTTATCATGTGTGATACTGCCTGATGTGCTGATGTATCTAAGGGTACCGTTACACACACAGATAATTGTGCAGCAGATCTCTGGTTGCAGTGAAATCATGGACACATTGTTACATTTGTACACGGCCGCAAAATGGAACAATGTGTCCGTGGTTTCACTGCAACCAGAGATCTGCGAATAATCTCTGCACAATTATCTGTGTGTGTAATGGTACCCTAACCGTGATATATATGATACTGACTGATGAAATGCTGTTTCTAAGCCTGCTATGTATAATACTGACTGATGTTCTATTGTATCTAAGCCCATTATTTGTGATAATGACTGATGAACTGCTGTATCTAAACTAATCATGTGTGATACTGCTTTATGTGCTAATGTATGTAAGCCTGCTATGTGTGATAACGATTGCTGTATCTAAGCTTGTGTGTGATACTGCCTGATGTGCTGATGTATGATGGGCCCCCATTTCAGGACAGGAACAAATACACAGCGCCCAGAGACCCACAGCAGAGGGGACAGCAGAGCTCTGCTGTGTGTCCACTGTGTGTGTCCAGTCAGGGCTCCGTAGTGTGTGTCCGGTCAGGGCTCCCCAGTGTGTGTCCGGTCAGGGATCCGCAGTGTGTGTATAGTCGGGGCTCCGCAGTGTGTGTCCGGTCAGGGCTCCGCAGTGTGTGTCTGGTCAGAGATCCACAGTGTGTGTCCAGTCGGGGCTCCTCAGTGTGTGTCTGGTCGGGGCTCCGCAGTGTGTGTCTGGTGCTACCAAATGAATGTTTCTGGGAGAGACGGAGATAGAGAGAAAAAGAGAGCAAGCGAGTGCACAGAAAGGAAGGAGATGGGGGAGAGAGACATAGGTGAGAAACATCATACAGGGGAGAGACACAGTGCACAGTGTGGAGACAGGCACAACGTGTGGAGACCCAGTGCACAGGGGAAGACAGGCTCAGAGAGGGATTATATTTGTGCGGAGTGTATACATATGTATTACGGTTAACAGTGTATATATATATATATATATATATATATATTTATATATATATATACTTAGAAACAGCGCCCAAATGGGCTTAGGCATAAAGGACAAAACCCTCCACATAACAGTTTAGGTGGGGGAGATGTCTAACGCATAAAGGTACTCGAATAAGCATTTAAATACATGAGCAACAAAGAGTACTATGCAAAACTTAGCATTTATTGGAAGACGTCAATAAAATAGATTGTAAGGTGGCAAAGGACAGTGCATATACAAAAAACCAATCAGGACAATGGGGGGTACATACATAGTATGAAATGTCAAATGGGTGTACAGTATTTCTCAATAAAATACAGACTCCAGCAATTACAATGGTAAGGAACAAAAAGTTCAGTAAAGTGCAGCAAAAAAGAACGTTGATGCATCGAGTATGATCACATACAACTAAAGTGCCTGTGCAACATATAACAGGGAATGTACATAAGTCCCTAAGGTGATCATACTCTAGCGCTTTTTTGGATCAAGGTAAATGCATGGCTCAATCTGAGCAGTAGTTATAGCATACCCATATAGAATCAGAAAAGATCAAAGTGCCCTCCAACAGTCCTGTCTGGCTAAGGCCCCGATGCGGCGTTTCGCTGCATATGCGTGGTTGCTGCAGCTTCCCCAAGGGGGATGTAGTGTGCGCACACTACATCCCCCTTGAGGAAGCTGCAGTAACCACGCATATGCAGCGAAACGCCGCGTCGGGGCCTTAGCCAAACAGGACTGTTGGAGGGCACTTTGATCTGTTCTGATTCAATATGGGTATGCTATAACTACTGCTCAGATTGAGCCATGCATTTACCTTGATCCAAAAAAGCGCTAGAGTATGATTACTTTAGGGACTTATGTACATTCCCTGTTATATGTTGCACAGGCACTTTAGTTGTATGTGATCATACTCGATGTATCAACGTTCTTTTTTGCTGCACTTTACTGAACTTTTTGTTCCTTACCATTGTAATTGCTGGAGTCTGTATTTTATTGAGAAATACTGTACACCCATTTGACATTTCATACTATGTATGTACCCCCCATTGTCCTGATTGGTTTTTTGTATATGCACTGTCCTTTGCCACCTTATAATCTATTTTATTGACGTCTTTCAATAAATGCTAAGTTTTGCATAGTACTCTTTGTTCCTCATGTATTTAAATATATATATATACTGTATAAACTGTATATATATGAAATCATTATGGGTTAAAAGGGCCCACTGAGACTCTTTCTCCCGGGGCCCACAGAAACCTGGAGCCGGCCCTGGTGAGTAAGACTGCTTAATGCAGTCAAAACACGTCGACTGGGTCAAGTTGACCATGTAAATTTTTCTTTGTATGCATTTTACTTTCTTTTGAAAAAGAAAAATCCAGTTCTGTTGAGCCAGGCTCCGATTTTTCCCATTATCCTGGATCTAGCCCCCCCATCCTGGATCTAGCCCCCCTATCCTGGACATAGCACCCTTCATCCTGGAAATAGCATCCCCATCCTGGATATTGCCCTCTCCATCCTGGCATCCTAGCGCACACACAAAAGAAAAAACTGTAACTCACCTCTCCGTCGCTCATCTCTGTCACTCCCTCCTTCAAGCACCACGATACCTCCCAGGAATCTGATCATGTGAGCGGGGCACAGGATGACATCACTGTGCTGTGCCAGTTACATGATCAGATGATCACACACATGAACACATGTGGCAGGGGCAGCGACGGAGAGGAGGAATAGAGAGGTGCATTACATTATTTTTTTGTGTGTGCGATAGGATTGGGGGGCCATATCCAGGATGGAAAGGTAAGTACACTCGGTGTACTGTAATATGCACCACCCCCGCATACCTCTCAGCGCCGTCTTCAGCGATGAGAGGTGATGGGCAGGGGGATGCAGTGAATATTACAGTAGACCAATGTAGGGTCCACGTGACCTCTGCTGCCCTGCAGCCCTCACCAGCCTCCTCCAGAGCCGCTGCTAACCCAGCACAGCCATCACAGGCCCCCTTATATATATACCTATAAGACACCCTACACACACACACACTTTCCCCAGAATTTGGGGGAAAAAGTGTGTCTTAAAGTCTGAAAAATATGGTCTACCACTCGTACCTTTAACAGAAAATGGGGTCATTAAGGCTATGTGCCACATAGCAGTTTATTTCTGCACCAAAAAAAACGCTTTTCCTGTTACACAAAATGCTGCAGAAAAAGTACTGGTTTTTTTTGCTTTTTGATGCATTTTTAATGCGTTAGTGCATTTTCTGTGCTCTTTTTCCCACGTTTCCATCATATAGTCAATGAGAAAAATGTTGCTTTTTTTCTTTGCACCAAATCTGCAAGTGAAAAAACCTGAAGGTGGCACAGCTCTTCAGAAAACCCATAAACTTTGCTGAGATGCATTTTTTCTTGCAGAAAACTGAAAGTAAAAACACATTAAAAAATGCTAGGTGTGTACGTAGCCTAAAATGTCTGTGATTTACCATGGACTGAGTGGTCCTCGCTAAATTGCATAGACATTTTGATTTGAGTTTTGGATCAAAATCGGCTGTGCAAGTCTATGGGTCAGTGAAAAAATTGTCTGATAGTAAAAGAATAGAAAATGTACCATAGCTATATCTTCAGGATTTTTTAATTAGTGGTCCAAAGAAATACAGCAATAAAACTTTATTTGTCAACTTACATGTTGGAATTTCAAAAAGAAACAGAATAAACAGCATGTGCAGCAATAACGGCCCCTAATTCATACTTGGTTGCCATCCTTTGGCATTGATGGAAGCCTCCAAACATTTCTTGTAGTCATCTATAAGCTTCTTGCACTTCTCATCTTGTATTTTCTTCCACTCTTCCTTTGCAGTTTGTTCAAGCTCTTGAATGTTTGCAGGGTTCTTTTTCCCAATGGCAGATTTCAGCTCACCCCAAAGATTTTTAGTGGATTGAGGTCAGGATTCATTACTGGCCATTCTAAAACAGTCCATTTATTCTTTTTCAACCATTCCCATGTACTTTTGGATGTGTACTTTGAGTCATTGTCTTGCTGGAGGACCCGTAATCTTCAACCCAAAACTAGGTTTTCTTACACTGTATAGGACAGTTCGCTCTAAAATCTCTTGATAACTCTCTGATTTCATGATTTCTGTGATACGGTCAATGCCTCCAGTACCAGACGCAACAAAGCAACCCCACAGCATTATGGATGATCCACCATGCCATGGGTGCCAATAACGATGAGCTAGACTGTATCTCTATATTCTATTTATCTAGGCAATGAGAAGTAATCATTGCATACCTTGAATATTGTACTCATTCCTGTGAATATAAATATGAATATTTGGACAAGGGCAATGTATTTAACGTTTATCTGCTTTAACAGAAAGTGCACTTCCGGCATCCAGCACTAAAATCAAATTTCTGTCAATGTAACATTAGGGGTATATAAACAAATCCAAATCAGCTTAGTAATACTATATTTCCAAATCATATATAAAACACTTGCTCAATGCTAATGTCAGAATACCTTTTCTGAATTTACCTTGTCAGTGTCAAGTTATAAAGAATACATATTCAATTGAACAGTCTATTTTGACAGTCCATTAATATGAGGCAAGGTCGAAAGTGTCTTTAATTATATTCATGGATGCATACAAAAGTCATTCAGCAGGAGGAGTGCTGAGTACAGGTTTTCTAGCGAAACTCTAGAGCTTACCTTTATATATTAGAAAACTATCCTATTTATACAAAATTGAGCTGCCCAATTTAAGAGGACCTTTCTGTACATTTTGTATTTTAAACTATATAGTTCACTATAAAGGAGTTTAATCTCTGATTAAAACTGTTATTTTTTTCATTGCATTCTTGAGATAGGAGTTTTCAATACTGTGGGAGTCCAATATGCAAATTAGACCGTTAGCCTAGGGGGCGGTAAAAGAGATTCTACTCTGTGGGTGTTTTCTTTTTTCCTTTATATGATAATATCCAATCATAAAAAGGCAGCACCGTAGAGGCGGAAAAGAGCAAAAGCCGCAAAGATATTTTTAGCATGATATACTGAGACTTGATACATTTTACTTGACCGCGATGTGAGAGCCTCACTCCCATTGCTTTGTTATTACAGCACCAATAGAGGAGGAAAGCAACAGCATGGAATCACCTGAACGGTGAAGATCATTGTGGTAGCAGCCTTTAGAACTAATATACGTATTGAGGAATAAGGACATTGATTGCATGTCCTATTACCTATTGTAAAACAGATTATAATCTGTATTGCTTCAGGCGTTTTCATGCCTCTCAGTTTTCTCATTAAATGACGGAAATGAGGACTTCTCATTATAGAGACATGATCAAGTGAGACACATCACGTCTCAGCAGATTATGCTGAAAATGCCCCATCTATGTGGAATTTTAATTTTTTTACCCCCTCTATGGTGCTGCCTTCTTATGGCTGGACAGTGTCATAGAGGGGAAAAAGTAAATGCCTCAAAGAAGAAACTCTATTAAATTCCCCATGTAGTTGAAGGGGAAATTTTCACATTGGGTACCCCAAAGTTCAGAAGCCCATATCTCAACAGTCAAGAAAAAACAAAAACACAAAGTTTTAATTAGCACTATAGAGCAAATTTGGGTACAGCTACACTTCATTGTCTACAAATTACATTGGCTACAAACCACTCATAACTGTAGCCTTAGGCGTTGAAGCGACTAAGGCATTGAAACAGTTTAATTAACCTTCTTGATCAGTAAATATCATCTGCAGATGACTAACACCCTGATACTCTTAGTAATTATTACTGCAATATTTTCATTAATAGCACATTCATTTGCATTTCTATTTTTCTCTTTAAATGTAAGTCTTATTGGATTCTCTAAATTTTACAGCCAATCAGAAATTTCTGCGAATGTCACCTTGTCCTGATATGTTAAATCAACTTCACTTTCCAATTAGCGGTTTAAAATGGAAAGCACAAAGGAATCTGATTAAAAATAAAGGTCACAGAAGATGAAACAATTCAGAATCTTCTAAATGTTGTATCCAATAATGACACATGCTAAACTTATATTTGATACACCAGAGGGGACCTGGAAACATGTTTAGATTTCCATGCAGATTCCGTTTGCCATCAAAGAATAATATCTCAAAAATTGAAGCAAAAACATAAAATGTACAATCAACCATAACCAATATATCACCCCTTATTTATTAGACATGGCAAGTACATGTGTGTAATGATTTGCTGCAGTTAAAGTAGAAAGTGCTACCATGGAATATATAGAACCTTTAGCATTCTACATATAGTCTAAAATTACAACTGCTACTTGGAGTGTGCTCCAAGCAATCCCCCCGCTAACATTCATGAACAGTAACAGTACTGAACATTAATAGATCAGCTGCATCTAAGCCCTGCAAAGTATAGTAACATAACCCAGATAGACTTCATTATGAATTGTAGGCAGACCCTTCCCATCAGGCTGATAGCCCCAAGGAAGGCGCACTATGCAGGAAATACTTGATAACAACATTTTGAACAATATGAATACAAGTACATAAACCATAAATTGGGCTTCCTCCCTACAACAATGCCAAACATGTGGACATTAAAGAGAACCTGTCACCCTCCTCATGGATGTGAATCTAAGTGCAGCACTAAATGCAGCATGTATGCTGCATTCAGTCAAGGGGTCCCCCATGTGTTTGTGAAGTTTGTACCCCGAGATATAAGCTTTTTAAAACTTACAATTAGAAGCCATAGAGGCTGTCCCTGGTGCTTGGAGCCACCTCGCTCCACGGCTGCATTTGACGCTCCCTGCGTCTCTGTGCTGCCTTGTTTACAGCCATTGCTGCCTCCCTCCTGCCAGTCAATTCTTCCTCCTCTGCGCCTGCGCCTCCTTGTGAAGCTTGACGCAGACGCAGAGCGAGGTATCGCTTCTTGCGGTCCCGGCCGACTGTCCCGCTTCATGCCGTGACGTATTCTCATTTCCCCGCCCTGCTCCGTGTATATAGTATAACATGGAGCAGGAGTTGTTCTTATGGATTCTTGCTTTGCACAGACTCATGGCTTTCTCTGTAGCGCCTTAGCGAGACTCATTCCTGTCTCCGCCATTGACTCAGGGCAGCTGCCATATAAATTCTGGTCTGGGTGGAGTTAGTTAGCTCAGTTCCTAGGAGGACTGTGGAAGACATACTGTGGACTTGAGCAGGGCTAAGCTCGTCCCAGGATAGCTGAAGCCTAACTTGAGGGACCCATAGGCGAGGGTCTGAGGAAGTCGAGAAGAGCATGGGGAGTAGTGCAGTGTCAAGCTCACCCCAGTGCAGAGCACCAGAACCAGACACTGGAGTCCGAGGCTGTGCAGGGTCTAACATCCTTGCAGCCAACACTGGAGGTTGGTGAATTCCAATTCCCCCAGCCACACCACAGTGCCTGCAGGCAAAGCAGCATAGAGAGTCCAGGAGCAGCTGCCAGAGAAGTGGGGCTGGAGAAGGGCTCTAGCTGCCTGCCATACCGGCACCACACAGGAAAGAGAGAGGGCCACAGCTCAGCTTATGCTGCAGCAGGGACCTGCTGAAAGAGCGCAGCAGGGAGGCCTCAGAACTTGCCGAGTGAGGAGAACCCTGAGTTGCTCCCAGGTTGCATGGACTCCAAGTAACATCACCTGTCAGTGTCCCAGCTTGCACCAGTACCACCAGTAAAGGACCTGAGGAAACAACAACCATAAGTCTGTCTGTTACTTTGTGCCCTCTGTCCTGCACCCCAACTACCTTCCACCATTCACTGCACTGGGGACCTGCTCCACCCGTGGGGAGCCACTTCATCCCAGCTGCCCATCTATCATCCCCAGAGGTTCTGCAGCAGCGGCTGCTACCCATAGACATAACCATGGGGGCGTCACGATCCATTATCCCTAAACATTTCCCCCTCATTTTTAGTGACTCCGCAGGGCCACAGAGCCGGGTCTCAGCCCCCGTGCATTCCCCGAGAGACGGACCCAGCCCTGTTCCGAGTACCCAATGGCTCTGGGGGTGAGTTAGCTTCTGGCATCACGAACAGGATCTCGAAGCCCGGTGCCACCGGGCCCTGTGTGCCGTAACTATATTGAGCTGTGTGTTTGACTGTCGCCATTGTTGCAACGCAAGGTGTTCGGGAAGCCGTCGGGGCGTATCATTGTGGGTGGCACCCTACATAGAGAGTGAAAAGAAGCCCAACCCACGCTTTGATGACATCCGGTAGGGAGCGGGAACCCTGTCCCACTGGCGGAACCAAAAACTGATAATCCCCACGTAAATGAAGGACCCGAAGGCTAAGGTTCACTAGGGGGGAGGAAAATGTCAGAGCCGGGTGGAGAGGAGCTCGCACGAGGGGCGGTCACAGCCTACCCTGTACCCCCGGGTGCAGCCCCTGTAGCAGCCAGAGCCCCAGCTGCCGCAGTGCCAGCCTTAGCCCCAGTAATGCCGTTCCTGATGCTGTATACACCAGGGGCGACATGGTCGACGCAATACTCAGGGGAATCACATACCCTGACAGACTTCAGGGAGAGATTGGACATTTTATATAAAGTGTACCCCTGACGGAGGACCAACGAGTTAGTGTATTAATTGGACAATTAACTGGTGCAGCCCAGCGGGAGGTAAAGTCCTGGCCGGACACTGATAAAGACACTGTTGAACACCTAATGGCCAGACTGAAAGCCACCTTTGACACCCGTACTGCTGCAAAAATAAAAGTGAGATTCTTCGGATATAAACAGAAGGTGCAGGACAGTACAAGAGACTTTGCCTTGAACCTTCAGGAAGCGCTGAGGGCAATGAAACAAACAGACCCTAACGGTGTACCAGAAGAGAACAAGCTGTTGACTGAACAGTTTATTGAGGGGCTCCTATCCCCTGCTCACAGAAGTCAGCTATGCATGATGGCCTTGCAGTGCCTGCAGGCAAAGCAGCATAGAGAGTCAAGGAGAAGGGCTCGAGCTGCCTGCCATACCGACACCACGCAGGAAGAGAGGAAGGGCCGCAGCTGCAGCAGGGACCCGCTGAAAGAGCGCAGCAGGGAGGCCTCAGAACTTGCCTACTGAGGAAAACCCCAAGTTGCTCCCAGGTTGCACGGACTCCAAGTAACATCACCTGTCAGTGTAATGACTTGCACCAGTACCACCAGTAAAGGACCGAGGAAACAATAACTGTGAGTCTGTCTGTTACACTGCGCTTTCTGTCCTGCACCCCAACGGCCTTCCAACATCCACTGCCCTGGGGACCCGATCCACTCGTGGGGAGTCACTTCATCCCACCTGCTGTCCATCGTCCCCAGAGGTTCTGCAGCAGAACCCATAGCCGCAAATCACGGGTGGCATCATGAACCATTATCCCTAAACATTTCACCCACATTATTAGTGACTCCGCAGGGCCACGGAGCCGGGTCTCAGCCCCTGTGCGTCCCCGAGAGACTGAACCAGCCCTGTTCTGAATACCCCACAGCCCTGGGAGCGAGTCACTGGCTTAAGCACTGTGGTGATGGACAGTGGGTAGCAGTGCATAGTACATGAGCATAATGGCAGGGGCACGTGACCACGGCTGCTTCTGCAGCCAGCAGTTAGCCTCCTCCAGCCTTCTCCAGAGCCAGTCCCCCCTCCCTACAGCACAGCAGATTCGGGTAGTAGTAGATTTGGATTATAAAATGCACCCCCACTTTCCCCCAAAACTTGGGGGAACAAAAGGGCGTCTTATAATCTGAAAAATATGTATATCAAAAGTGTTTCATCAGAGGTACGGGATACCACATACAATCACCCAAAGCATGTGACAGCATCCCATAAAAATACAAATAACTGCAAGATGTGGGGGACATACCACCATATAACAATAACAAATGCTAGCAAAACTTTACTGGTGGTCTGTTATCCAACATCCAAATAATCAGATGGTCAAGCAGCAATAACCAATAAGAGGGTGTAATGGCAATGAAAAATAAATATTCAGTATTCAAAGGTTCAATACCTTATGATATTTTGCTGGTGACCAAAGGGTGCTGACACCACAGTCGAGCGACTGAAGGCCTCAATGCACGTTTCGCCACATGACCTGAGTTCAAAGTTGTTCCTTCTGCCTCGGTACAGTGAATTTTCCATTGGGAATTTTGTCTGAATCACGTTTTTTAGGGATTTACATGGCCGATGTAAGCACTTAACGTAGAGCACAACATAAATATGAGCTGGGCCTTACTGCAATCTTAGGATGGCAAAATGAACAAAACTGCAACAGATGAAGGATTGCCTTTATTACTACTTTTACATCATTCACCTTATGGTATAAGTGATAGGTTGGCTTGATTCATCAGGTCAGTACGATCATAGCGATACCAGATTTATATAATTTTTTTAGGTGTGGCTGCTATCACACTAAAAATGCTTTTTTACAAAATAAAGGTTTTTTTTGCATCACCGAACTTTGAAGGCGGTGGCTTTTATTATTTTGCTACTGACAGAGGCATATTAGGGTTTGTTTTTTGTGGGATGAGTTGAAGTTTATATTGGTACCATTTTGGGCAACATAATTTTTTTTTATCACATTCTATTACAGTTTTTGTAAGGCAGAATCAAGAAGAAACAGAAATTCAGGAATTTTTTTGTTGTTCTTTTTATGCCATTCACAGTGTTGTAAAAATGATAAGACATATTTATTCCTTAGGTCAGTAAGATTACAGTGATAACACATCTATTTTTTTTTTATGTTTTGCCGCGTTTACACCATAAAAACAATTTATAGAAAAAAAAATTTGTTTTTGCATTGCTGTATTCTAAGGGCTGTATCTTTTTATTTTTTTGCTGACAGAGCTGTTGGAGGCTTGTTTTTTGAGGACACAATGATGTTTCCAGTGAAACAATTTTTATTTACATGCAACCTTTTTATCACGTCTTATAAATTTTTATGGTGGTATGATGAAAAAGCTTTTGCTTTTGTTTTTTTATGGTGATCACTGAAGGAGTTAACTAGCAAGACAGTTTTATATAGTAGGTTGTTCTGGACGTGGTGATACAAAACATGTTTACTTTATTATTTAATTTTTAAATAAATATTCATTGGTATAATGTTTCCAAGTTTTTTAGTGTTTTTTTTTATATTTTTATATTTTTTAAACTTTTGAGCTTTTGTATTTAATACCCTTATGGGACATTACCTTTAACTAGCTTGATCATTTGCAGCTCTGTCACTGGCATGGTGTGCACAGCTTTCCATAGTTATGTGACCAGAAGGTTGTCTTAATGATGACCCCAGATTGTCATGGCAGCGATTGGGTGCCCATGATCACATTAGGGGGGTGTCGATTGCTTGGGTGAGGGGGGCGCTGTGCCATGCTCCTTTCCCAGCCGCTCCTATGATCATTATTGATTGCAGCATTTAGGGGGTTAAACTGCTAGGAGCGTCGGGAGCACTGCTCCTGGCAGTGAGCGCAAGATCTAGGGCTCTAACATGTGGCGATCGTGCTGGCACAGCCCTTGTGCCCTGCCTGATCGCCAGGATGTAGCTATATGTCCTTGGTCGGGAACTCCTTCCCTTCCAAGACATACAGGTACGTCCTTGGTTGTGAAGGGGTTTAAAACAAAATTTTATTTCAATACTAAATCTCTATCATTTTAATAATATCATTTTTCTTAGTTATTTACTTAAAAAATCCCTATCCGTCCCTCACTACTCTGGCTAATTTCTTTCCCCTTTGGGCATTATAAACTGTGCCTACCAGCTTACACATAATGTAATTGGGGTTCTAGTAACCCCTCTATGTGCCCAGACGTGCCCCTCATACCTGAGAAAATAACTTTTATTCTGTCCAGCCCTGGCCTCATATTAAGTCCGAGGGGCTGCTATTTGGTCCAGATGGATTATGTCCTCGCCTCCCCCCTGGCTGCAAAACCCGCCCTGCATTTTTTAAATTTGCTGCCTCATCTGTAACCGGCACTTGAGTGACAGCCGCACTCGCGCCTCTGGCGAGGACATAATCCATCTGTACCAAATAGCAGCCTCCCGGACTTAATAGGAGGCCAGCCCTGGACAGAATAAAAGTTATTCTCTCAGGTATGAGGGGCATGTCTGGGCACATAGAAGGGTTACTAGAACCCCATTTACATTATGTGTAAGCTGGTGAGCACAGTTTAAAATGCCCAGAGGAGGTGACAGGTTCCCTTTAATTATTTATTTTACTACTTCCTTTATGATAATGCTTCGTTTGAGAACCCCATTGAATTCTAGGATTCTTAAAATAGTCATCATCGGGGGCAGAGGTTAGGATCACTGCCACAGCCTCTACTCCACTCTGAAGCAAAGCATAATCAGAGGCTTCCGATTCAGGGACAGAGCTAGTCCCTGCTCTGCTGAGCAAGCATCTGTTTTCATTTCTGATGTATGTTCAGTAGGATCTTGTCACTTTTCTCAGTGCAAAGCGAATGCGCTCTCTCACCACCTCTAATCAGAAGTGAAGGTGGCAACAGAGCACACTGTCATTTCTCATTTCACTCCAGCAAGTGATGGTACATTTTCCACAAAAATGTAACAACAAACACTAAAACCACCACCTGCAAACACATGCCATCACAGAGCACCATCAATTTGAAAATATAAATGTTACAGGTAGTATAACATAAAAAGTCTTTAAAGAGGACCTAATTCAGTCTAATTACTGCACTGAATGCAGCATATCTGCTGCATTCAGGCAAGGGGTCCCCAGCCCTTGAGCCCCCCTGTACCCCAAGATAATACACTTTGAAAACTTACATAGTGGAGCCAAATAGGAGGTGCCTTGTGGCTGGAGCTAAAGGGCAGTTTCACACCCCCTGTATGTTTAATCCGCCCACTGCTGCCTCCCTGATGCCAATCATTGTCTCCCTCGCCTGCTTCATAGTACACAAACCTTATTGCAGTGCTGGCCGCTTTGCCCCACCTCCTGCGGTGATCTCACTGGTGGGTATAAGCAGTGATGTCACTGCAGGAGGCGGGGCGGTCGGCCTCATGCTGTGACATCACCGACTTTCCCGCCCTGCTCCATGTTAACCATGGAGCAGGGCGGGAATAAGCGGTGATGTCACCGCAGGAGGCGGAGCAAGCCACCAGCACTGCAATAATCTTTGCGTACTATGCCAGCAGGCGAGGGAGACAATGATTGGCATCAGGGAGACGGCGGGGGCGGATTAAACATACAGTGGGTGTGAAACTGCCCTTTGGCTCCAGCCACAAGCCACCACCTATTTGGCTCCACTATGTAAGTTTTCAAAGTGTATTATCTCGGGGGACTGGGGGACCACTTGCCTGAATGCAGCAGATATGCTGCATTTAGTGCTGTAATTACATCACCAAGTATGGTTGGTGACAGGTCCTCTTTAAGGCTTAAATGGTTATTTTCAATTTGCTTCTTGAACAGCAGAAAACTTTTCCAGATTCTTCACTTCCTTTTTGCTGGGGGCTGAGTACTCCCACCTGAGTGACTGTTCTGGTACAGTAGCTATTGTATCAAATATTTATTTCATACAATAAAATGCTAATTAATTATGTAAAAATCATACAATGTGATTTTCGGGATTTTTTTTTACACTCTGTGTCTCATCGTTGAAGTGTACCTACAATACAAATTACAGACTTCTCCGTTATTTGTAGGTGGGAAATCTTGCAAAATCTACAGTGTATCAAATAGTTATTTTCTCCACTGTATTGGAAACTCTCAAAAGTCATTACATTTTACAAATCAAATTAAAAAAGAAAACATTTTCCTCTAAAATGTTGATATAGCCCCAATGTTTTCACTTTTACAAGGGATATAACAAGAAAATGGACCTCACAATTTGTTCCCCAGTTTCTTCTGAGCGCGCTGATACCCCACATGTGGTCAGAAACCTCTGTTTAGACAAATAGCAGGATCGGAAGGGTAGAAACTAGTGATGAGCGACTGTAATCATTACTATTCGCTACTCGCATGAATAGTACAGTATTCGCAATACTCGCTACTCGATGAGTCGTTATCGATCTGGTGCAAATTGACAGCTCCCTTCAGTACACAAAGGGAGTCAGCACCGCAGTGAAAGCAGATTGAATGTTAGGCTCTCTGGGGGGGGGGCACAGCAAGGTGTTGTATGCAGTAGAACATAAACAAGCCCACCCTCACGCTCTGTCATGGAAAAACTCGTTTTATGGCCGGATGTGTGTGGGTGGCACCTATCACTAATTGTCTAGCATTGGACTCACTATTCAGACGAATATGCATGTATTAAAAAGTACTCATTACGAGTATAGCGAGTCTGAATATTACGCCACTCGCTCATCATTAGTAGAAACATAATTTGAATTTTGGAAGATAAATTTGGCTAAAATAGATTGCGGACTGTATGTCGCATTTCCAGGGTGCCTAAAGAGTAATTCCCTCCAACAAGTGACCCCTATTTAATAAACTGGACTCCTCAAGGATTTTATATAGGGATATAGTGAGCATTTAGAACCCACAGGTACAGTGGTTATGGAAAGTATTCAGACCCCTTTAAAATTTTCACTATTTGTTTCATTGCAGCCATTTGGTAAATTCAGAAAAGTTCTTTTTTTTTCATTAATGTACATTGTGCACCCCATCTTGACTGAAAAAAACATACATGTAGATGTTTGTTTAAATTTATTAAAATAGAAAACCTGATATATCACATGGTCATAAGTAAACTGATAGGAGTTGATTTGGAAAGGCACACACCTATCTATATAAGACCTCACAGTTTGCTGTGTACGTCAGACCAAATAAGAATCATGAGGTCAAAGGAACTGCCCAAGGAGCTCAGAGACAGAAATGTGGCAAGGAACAGATCTGGCCAAGGTTACAAAAAAATTTCAGTACTCAAGATTCCTAAGAGCACAATCCTTAAAGTCTGCCTACACCTGGCAGTCCAGCCATGCTGAGCAATTGTGGGAGAAGAGCCTTGGTGAGAGAGGTAAAGGAGAACCCCAAGATCACTATGGCTGAGCTCCAGAGATACAGTAGGGATATGGGAGAAAGTTTCACAAAGTCAACTATCACTGCAGCCCTCCACCAGTTGGGCCTTCATGGCAGAGTGGCCAAACAGAAGCCTCTCCTCAGTGCAAGACATGAAAGCCTGCATAGAGTTTGCAAAAACACATGAAGGACTCCCAGATTATGAGAAATAAGATTCTCTGGTCTGATGAGATGAAGATAGAACTTTTTGGTGATAATTCTAAGCGGTATGTGTGGAGAAAACCAAGCATTGGTTGCAATTGAAGGAAACATGAGTGCTCTGGAGCCCCGGCCTTGGCCAAAGGTTCACCCTAGGCAAACAGCTAAAATAACAAAGCAGTGGCTTCAGAACAACTCTGTGACCATTCTTTATTGGCCAAGCCAGAACCCTGACCTAAAACCCAATTGAGCATCTCTGGAGAGATCTAAAAATGGCTGTCCACCAACATTTACCATTCAACCTGATAGAACTGGAGAGGATCTGCAAAGAAGAATGGCAGAGGATCCCCAAATCCATGTGTGAAACACTTGTTCCATCATTCCCAAGAAGACTCATGGCTGCACTAGCTCAAAAGGTGCTTCTACTCCATACTGAACAAAGGGTCTGAATATTTATGACCATGAGATATCAGTTTTTCTTTTTTAACAAATTTGCACAAATATCTACATTTATGTTTTTTCCAGTCAAGATGGGGTACAGAGCGTACATTAATGAGAAAAAGTGAACCAAAGAGCTTCAATGAAATAAATAGTGAAAATTTTAAAGTGGTCTAAATCATTTCCGTACCCTCTTTAAATCACAGAAATTGATAACATTAGATTGTCATATTAAAAATTTTCATGTTTTTTCACGAAAATGTTGCTTTAGCCGAAAATTTTTCATGTTTGCAAGAAGTAACACAAAACAAATGGTCCCCAAAGTTTCTTACCCACTTTCTTCTGAGTGTGGCGATATCACATATCTAGTCAAAAGTTTCACTTGAACAACCAACAGGGCTCAGATAGAAGGGGACATAGGACCTGCGATGATGTAGTCCAGCAATGCCCCTTCCAGTCACGTGGTGCCAGCCCGCAAGAGCCGCATGTAACTGCGGCGGCTGTGTCCTTGTCTCCTTACATTCCCTTATATGATGTAGGCTTGAATGAGGCCCCAGCAAGATTCAGATAAGGTCGCTTTGCTGCGGTTGATGGGCAAACATCTATTGGCCAATCTATGCACCAAGAACCCTACTTTATAAGATAAGAAATAAAATTTGCCTCTGAGGTTTTAAAAAAAAATTACTGGTTTTTATTTTTTCTCAAATATCAGGGTTTTTATTCCAACAAGACATGTAGACATGCTTGGTAGTAACAGTGTGCTGCTGCAATTCTTGTTTTTTGTGTATCTTATATATAAAAGCCGAAGGCCACTTCCGGAATACTACTTCCGTGATGGTCTCCAGACCCGTGGTGGTGACGTCACCACTGCGCGGTCCCCCCGGCTACAGGGAGCGGCGGAGGAACGTTCCGCTCTCGGAAGTTCCATCCGCCCTCCAGCCTCTCCCCTCCACCCACTACCGTACCTAGCGGGAAGCAGGGGGGCCGAGCGCCCCGTCCCCCAAGGCATGAGGGGCCCATTGCCCCCACACCCCATGGGGGGCCCCGTGCTGCCAGCCACCCGCCGCGCGCCCGGAGAGGAGGAAGGACGGGACTTCCTGTCCTGCACCTCTGCCTGCCCCTCTCTCCTCCTACACCAGACGCACGCCGGCCGCGGTAAGTCTGCACCCCCCCCACCCAGCTACGCCTCTGCCCTCCAGCCTCTCCAGCCTCTCCTGCCCTCCAGCCTCTCCTGCCCTCCAGTCTCCCCTGCCCTCCAGCCTCTCCAGCCTCCCCTGCCCTCCAGCCTCCCCTGCCCTCCAGTCTCCCCTGCCTCCCCAGCCTCTCCAGTCTCCCCTGCCTCTCCAGCCTCTCCTGCCCTCCAGCCTCCCCTGCCCTCCAGCCTCCCCTGCCCTCCAGCCTCTCCAGCCTCCCCTGCCCTCCAGCCTCTCCAGTCTCCCCAGCCTCCCCAGCCTCCCCAGCCTCCCCAGCCTCCCCTGCCTCTCCTGCCTCCCCTGCCTCCCCAGCCTCTCCAGTCTCCCCTGCCAGCCCAGCCTCCCCTGCCTCCCCAGCCTCCCCAGCCTCTCCTGCCTCCCCAGCCTCACCAGCCTCCCCTGCCTCCCCAGCCTCTCCAGCCTCCCCTGCCTCCCCAGCCTCTCGAGCCTCCCCTGCCCTCCAGCCCCTCCAGCCTCCCCTGCCCTCCAGCCCCTCCAGCCTCCGCTCTTCCCTCTCTCCTCCAGCCTCTCCAGCCTCCCCTGACCTCCAGCCTCCCCTGCTCTCCAGCCTCTCCAGCCTCCCCTGCCCTCCAGCCTCTCCAGCCTCCCCTGCCCTCCAGCCTCTCCAGCTTCCCCTGCCATCCAGCCTCTCCAGTCTCTCCTGCCCTCCAGCCTCCCCTGCCCTCCAGCCCCTCCAGCCTCCGCTCTCCCCTCCAGCCTCCGCTCTCCCCTCCAGCCTCTGCTCTCCCCTCCTGCCTCCGTTCTCCCCTCCAGCCTCTCCTCTCCCCTCCAGCCTCTCCAGCCTCCTTTGCCCTCCAGCCTCTCCTGCCCTCCAGCCTCTCCAGCCTCCCCTGCCCTCCAGCCTCCCATGCCCTACAGCCTCTCCAGCCTCCCATGCCCTCCAGCCTCTCCAGTCTCCCCTGCCTCCCCAGCCTCCCCAGCCTCTCCAGCCTCCCCTGCCTCCCCTGCCTCCCTTGCCTCTCCAGTCTCCCCTGCCTCCCCAGCCTCTCCAGCCTCCCCTGCCTCCCTTGCCTCTCCAGCCTCCCTTGCCCTCCAGCCTCCCCTGCCCTCCAGCCTCTCCAGCCTCCCCTGCCCTCCAGCCTCTCCAGCCTCCCCTGCCCTCCAGCCTCCCCTGCCCTCCAGCCTCCCATGCCCTCCAGCCTCTCCAGTCTCCCCTGCCTCCCCAGCCTCTCCAGCCTCCCCTGCCTCCCTTGCCTCTCCAGTCTCCCCTGCCTCCCCAGCCTCTCCAGCCTCCCCTGCCTCCCCAGCCTCCCCAGCCTGTCCAGCCTCCCCTGCCCTCCAGCCTCCCCTGCCCTCCAGCCTCTCCAGCCTCCCCTGCCCTCCAGCCTCTCCATCCTCCCCTGCCCTCCAGCCTCTCCAGCCTCCCCTGCCCTCCAGCCTCTCCTGCCTCCCCAGCCTCTCCTGCCTCTCCAGCCTCCCCTGCCTCCCCAGCCTCTCCAGCCTCCCCTGCCCTCCAGCCTCCCCTGCCCTCCAGCCTCTCCAGCCTCCCCTGCCCTCCAGCCTCCCCTGCCCTCCAGCCTCTCCAGCCTCCCCTGCCCTCCAGCCTCTCCTGCCTCCCCAGCCTCTCCTGCCTCTCCAGCCTCCCCTGCCTCCCCAGCCTCTCCAGCCTCCCCAGCCTCTCCAGTCTCCCCTGCCTCCCCAGCCTCCCCAGCCTCTCCAGCCTCCCCTGCCCTCCAGCCTCTCCAGTCTCCCCTGCCCTCCAGCCCCTCCAGCCTCCCCTGCCCTCCAGCCCCTCCAGCCTCCCATGCCCTCCAGCCTCTCCCCTCCAGCCTCCGCTCTTCCCTCCAGCCTCCACTCTCCCCTCCAGCCTCTCCCCTCCAGCCTCCGCTCTCCCCTCCAGCCTCTGCTCTCCCCTCCCACCTCCGCTCTCCCCTCCCACCTCCGCTCTCCGCTCCCGCCTCCGCTCTCCGCTCCCGCCTCCGCTCTCCCCTCCCGCCTCCGCTCTCCCCTCCCGCCTCTGCTCTCCTCTCCCCTCCAGCCTCTGCTCTCCTCTCCCCTCCAGCCTCTGCTCTCCCCTCCCATCCAGCCTCTGCTCTCCCCTCCAGCCTCTCCCCTCCCACCTCCGCTCTCCCCTCCCGCCTCCGCTCTCCCCTCCCGCCTCCGCTCTCCCCTCCCGCCTCTCCAGCCTCCCCTGCCCTCCAGCCTCTCCAGCCTCCCCTGCCCTCCAGCATCTCCAGCCTCCCCTGCTCTCCAGCCCCTCCAGTCTCCACTCTCCCCTCCCGCCTCCGCTCTCCCCTCCTGCCTCCGCTCTCCCCTCCCGCCTCTCCTGCCCTCCAGCCTCCCCTGCCCTCCAGCCTCTCCAGCCTCCCCTGCCCTCCAGCCTCTCCAGCCTCCCCTGCCCTCCAGCCTCTCCAGCCTCCCCTGCCCTCCAGCCTCCCCTGCCCTCCAGCCCCTCCAGCCTCCGCTCTCCCCTCCAGCCTCCGCTCTCCCCTCCTGCCTCCGCTCTCCCCTCCTGCCTCTGCTCTCCCCTCCAGCCTCTCCAGCCTCCCCTGCCCTCCAGCCTCCCCTGCCCTCCAGCCCCTCCAGTCTCCACTCTCCCCTCCCGCCTCCGCTCTCCCCTCCTGCCTCCGCTCTCCCCTCCCGCCTCTCCTGCCCTCCAGCCTCCCCTGCCCTCCAGCCTCTCCAGCCTCCCCTGCCCTCCAGCCTCTCCAGCCTCCCCTGCCCTCCAGCCTCTCCAGCCTCCCCTGCCCTCCAGCCTCCCCTGCCCTCCAGCCCCTCCAGCCTCCGCTCTCCCCTCCAGCCTCCGCTCTCCCCCTCCTGCCTCCGCTCTCCCCTCCTGCCTCTGCTCTCCCCTCCAGCCTCTCCAGCCTCCCCTGCCCTCCAGCCTCCCCTGCCCTCCAGCCTCTCCAGCCTCCCCTGCCTTCCCAGCCTCTCCAGCCTCCCCTGCCTCCCCAGCCTCTCCAGCCTCCCCTGCCTCTCCAGCCTCCCCTGCCTCCCCAGCCTCTCCAGCCTCCCCAGCCTCCCCTGCCTCCCCAGCCTCCCCAGCCTCTCCAGCCTCCCCTGCCTTCCAGCCTCTCCAGTCTCCCCTGCCCTCCAGCCCCTCCAGCCTCCCCTGCCCTCCAGCCTCTCCTGCCTCCCCAGCCTCTCCAGCCTCTCCTGCCTCTCCAGTCTCCCCTGCCTCCCCAGCCTCCCCAGCCTCTCCAGCCTCCCCTGCCCTCCAGCCTCTCCAGTCTCCCCTGCCCTCCAGCCCCTCCAGCCTCCCCTGCCCTCCAGCCCCTCCAGCCTCCCATGCCCTCCAGCCTCTCCCCTCCAGCCTCCGCTCTTCCCTCCAGCCTCCGCTCTCCCCTCCAGCCTCTCCCCTCCAGCCTCCGCTCTCCCCTCCCACCTCCGCTCTCCCCTCCCCGCCTCCGCTCTCCGCTCCCGCCTCCGCTCTCCCCTCCCGCCTCCGCTCTCCCCTCCCGCCTCTGCTCTCCTCTCCCCTCCAGCCTCTGCTCTCCTCTCCCCTCCAGCCTCTGCTCTCCCCTCCCATCCAGCCTCTGCTCTCCCCTCCAGCCTCTCCCCTCCCACCTCCGCTCTCCCCTCCCGCCTCCGCTCTCCCCTCCCGCCTCCGCTCTCCCCTCCTGCCTCCGCTCTCCCCTCCCGCCTCTCCAGCCTCCCCTGCCCTCCAGCCTCTCCAGCCTCCCCTGCCCTCCAGCCTCTCCAGCCTCCCCTGCTCTCCAGCCCCTCCAGTCTCCGCTCTCCCCTCCCGCCTCCGCTCTCCCCTCCTGCCTCTGCTCTCCCCTCCCACCTCTCCTGCCCTCCAGCCTCCCCTGCCCTCCAGCCTCTCCAGCCTCCCCTGCCCTCCAGCCTCTCCAGCCTCCCCTGCCCTCCAGCCTCCCCTGCCCTCCAGCCCCTCCAGCCTCCACTCTCCCCTCCAGCCTCCGCTCTCCCCTCCTGCCTCTGCTCTCCCCTCCAGCCTCTCCAGCCTCCCCTGCCCTCCAGCCTCCCCTGCCCTCCAGCCTCTCCAGCCTCCCCTGCCTTCCCAGCCTCTCCAGCCTCCCCTGCCTCCCCAGCCTCTCCAGCCTCCCCTGCCTCTCCAGCCTCCCCTGCCTCCCCAGCCTCTCCAGCCTCCCCAGCCTCCCCTGCCTCCCCAGCCTCCCCAGCTCCAGCCTCCCCTGCCTTCCAGCCTCTCCAGTCTCCCCTGCCCTCCAGCCCCTCCAGCCTCCCCTGCCCTCCAGCTCCTCCAGCCTCCCCTGCCCTCCAGCCTCCCCTGCCCTCCAGCCCCTCCAGCCTCCCCTCTCCCCTCCAGCCTCCCCTCTCCCCTCCAGCCTCCGCTCTCCCCTCCAGCCTCCGCTCTCCCCTCCTGCCTCTGCTCTCCCCTCCCGCCTCTGCTCTCCCCTCCCGCCTCTCCCCTCCAGCTTCCGCTCTCCCCTACACCCTCTCCCCTCCCGCCTCCGCTCTCCCCTTCCGCCTCTCCCCTCCTGCCTCCGCTCTCCCCTCCAGCCTCCGCTCTCCCCTCCAGCCTCCGCTCTCCCCTCCAGCCTCCGCTCTCCCCTCCCGCCTCTGCTCTCCCCTCCAGCCTCCCCTGTCCTCTGCCCTCCAGCCTCCCCTGTCCTCTGCCCTCCAGCCTCCCCTGTCCTCTGCCCTCCAGCCTCCCCTGTCCTCTGCCCTCCTCACCCCTCCAGCCTCCCCTCTCCTCACCCCTCCAGCCTCCCCTGTCCTCACCTCTCCTCACCCCTCCAGCCTCTCCTGTCCTCACCTCTCCTCTCCCCTCCAGCCTTCGCTCTCCTCACCCCTCCAGCCTCCGCTCTCCTCACCCCTCCATATGCAATGTACAGTATGTGTATATATGTGTGTATGTAGTCACTTCCCTCACTTTCTCCGCACTTCCCTCACTTTGTCCGCACACATACACACACACACACACACACACTCCGCTATACTTACCACCAGCCCTGCATCAGCCGCCTAGATCCTCAGTCGACAATTCGCCACCCCCGAACTACTGGATCCAATATAGCGTCCAAGAAGTCTCCCCAAACTTCCCGAACGCCATATTGGATCCAGTCGTCCGCGGGCGGCGACATGTCAACTCAGGATTCAGCCGGCGGGGAAGATGCAGGGTCGCTGCTAACTATAGCGCAGTGTGTGTATGTGTGTGTGTGTATGTATGTATGTGTGTGCTGACCACTCAGCCCACGGCGCTGCGCTGACCACTCTGCCCACGGCGCTGCGCTGACCACTCTGCCGCACTCACTGCTAACCACTGAGCCACCACACTCACTGCTAACCACTGAGCCACCGCACTCACTGCTAACCACTGAGCCACCGCACTCACTGCTAACCACTGAGCCACCGCACTCGCTGCTAACCACTGAGCCACCGTATACTCTGCTACCCACTGAGCCACCTGTATTCACACAATTCATTTCACCGCACTCCCCTAACTATTACTAAATAAACTATATATGGATTCTAGAATACCCGATTCTTTAGAATCGGGCCGCCATCTAGTATTTATATATACAGTACTGTATACATATATATGTATAATTACATGTGATAAAAAAACTTAATTTAAACAAAAGGTAATTTTATTCTTTATGACACACTCCTTTTAAAGCAGAACTTTGATTGCTATGAACCAAGTGCTGAGATATAAACTTAAAGGTACTGTCACACGCCGCAATCTCGCCTTGCGATGTGCAGCAATCTAACGTGCACGCTCACGTTTTTCATGGTTGCCTCAGAGCGCCGATGGTGGCATCACACGCCGCAATTTCGCCCTGAACCTAAGGCTATGTGTCGCTCCGGAAATCGCCTCCCCTACAGCAGAACCAATCTTGCCTCATTCCATCGCCGCTTCACACGCCGCAATCTCAAAGGCAATGTGTGCGTACATGTTCAGCACGGCAAGGAGATTGGCGTGCCACAATGGTTTACACGCGCCCCATACACACTCATTGGACAACGCAACAGTGTTACGATTGGTCAGCCTGCTCTGGAAGGCTGGCTAATACATGACGCCAACCAAGTTTGCACTGAGTTTGCGGTCGATTGTGGAGCTGAAGATGTGTGTGGTGCTGAACGGACAGCTCTTCAAATATGGCGCCCTGTCAACTGACAGCCAATGGGAACACAGTAGCCCAGACCAATCATCTCAGACGGAGCGCGGACTACAGCACGCTGAGGCACACCTACGGGAAATCATAGGCAACGCTCTTTCCATCATTATCGCCCTGTCACTCGCCACAACACGGAAATATCGCCTTAAGGATTGCGGCTGATTACTGAGCACTGTTCAGGAATCAGACGACAGCCAATTTATTGCTGCAAAATCACCAAATCACATGCCGCAACCGTGAGGCAATTTCACGGCGATGGCACCAGGGCGACATATCGCCTTTCAGATTTCCAGGCGACATTGCGGTGTGTGATGGTACCTTAAGTCTTATTAAACTTAATAAGAGAAAGCCTACTTTACCAGACCCCCGCAGCTCTCCCATACTGCTGCCAGTGCCCCCCTCAGTCTCCTGCTTCCCTCTCTGTTGGGATAATAAGGACATTGCCAGTAGTACTGAGAAGCAGCAGTAATCTGGTAAGTATGTAAATACCAATAATATGCAGTCTTTGAATTAATGACTGTTCTGACATATATGAAATATTTATTTAGAGTGAATACTATACAAGTATTTTCTACTGTGTCTTTATTTTATTTGTTCACGGGGAGGCCGCAATGAATTAAACAAAAGCACAAAGCTATTGACAGTTGAAATATTTTCCAGGAAAGTCAAATGAATAATAAATGAAGATTTCAAGCTCACATTTTTCTGGGAAGGAAAGGGGAGGAAACATTTTCATTAACTATTGATTAAGAAAAAAAATAAATCTTTACTTCTAGGGCAATTAAAACATAAAATTTAACCCTACAATTTAAACAATCTCTATAGCAATATTATCCCAGAAATGTGTTATTGTGCTATGTTAATAGATACATAACTCACTTATGACATATTATTGTAAGTAAAAGGGAACATTAAAAAGTTCAATTTATTTTAAAATTATATGTGAGTTTTGTGGAACTGAAAAGATTAACTCTTTCACCACGGGTGGACTGAGACTGAAATTCAGCCCTGGCATTTGAAAGCACACTGGCCCCTCCACCACCACCACTACTTACCCCAATGGGGGGTTTCTATTGTAAATATTACCTCGAGATTTAATATTACCTTAAAGATTTAATAACAATATCACAAATTATACGGCTACATAAGATTAAATAAGATTAAATAATACAACTACCACATGAAAATGCCACCACATAGTAACATTAAAGTCTGCTTGGCACACCTTTGGGGACATGAGTTGTCGAAAAACTCCTAAGCCTTGGTGATTGTCGAGGAGGTAACCCAGACTTCTAAATTTCTTTTTACTCCTCAGGTAAGTACTGCTGAACCGGAACTACATTTTCAAAATTGGTCATTATCAGCATTTGCTTTCATTGACTACGGGTCTGCAGCTAATTTTAGTGAATCAGGACAGTTCTAAGACTAGGATTAAGGACAGTTATGTTGGAAGGACCCACTCAAATTGTTGCAATTGAAAGGACGCCATTTCTCCAGACCTTTGTCCAATGGGTAACAGTGGAATTCATACTTGGGGTGGGAACCCTTCTTCCTCAGTCCATCTTCTGTTTTTGTATTGGTTGGTGTTGGAAATTCCAGGATGTAGCGCCATCGTCCCTATAGCTGGTCTGTCTCTGCTATGCAACAGGACCGGATTACTCACCGCCATGGCCCTGCCGTGTACCTCCTTCCTTCAGTTCGGCCTACCATGCGTGCTGCTGCTGTCTCTCACTGCCAGGCCCTGTGCACGCTGCACAGTTTCCCTGGGAGTGTGCCTAAGGTGCGCGACTGAGCTACTGCCATGCATTTATGCACAACACAGCTAAAACACTTGTCCACGCCCTCATCATCTCCCGTCTGGATTAATGCAACGTCCTGCTCACCGGCCTCCCTGCCTCCTCCTTGCACCTCTCCGCACCATCCTCAACTCTGCTGCCCGGCTCATCCACCTATCTCCCCGTTACTCCCCCGCCTCCCTCTCTGCCAAGCCCTCCACTGGCTCCCCACTTCCCAGAGATGCCACTTCAAAACCCTAACCCTGACATACAAGGCCATACACAACTTGTCCCCTCCCTACATCTCCGACCTGGTCTCTTGTTACCTCCCCTCGCGCAACCTGCGCTCCTCTCAAGAACTCCTTCTCTCCTCCCCCCACATTTCCACCTCCCACAACCGCATACAAGACTTCTCTCGTGCTTCTGCCCTACTCTGGAACTCCCTCCCCCACCACATCAGACACTCTTTGGCCCATATGAACTTCTGGAGGTTATCAATCTGGTTGCCTTTAGATTGAAACATCCTCTGTCCATGGTTGTCAATTTAAATGACCATCAAAACACGCCTTCTCTTCTACTGTCTGCTTTCTAAATTAATCTTATAAGACTTATGTGTGCGCATAGAGGAAGAAATTACTCTGACACAGGTAAGGTTAAAGCAGATTCCTTGTTTATTTCCTTGTTACAAGAGATTTTAGACATAAATGCATCACAGAGTCAGTGAGAGCTATGCCCCCAAAAGTCGCTCATCATTGGATCACTTAATATTAATCTAATTCATATAATTTATTAGGAGAAGATGTCTATTACATTAGGTAACACCTGCCTCTCAATCTCCTGACAGAGTCTGTGTTTGGCTACTTCCTCTTATCTCACAGATCCTGGGTTAAGAAATACCTGTTAAGTGTCTTGTAACATACTTTAAACATTTTGCGAAAACATAATACGAAGCTCTGGTTTTAAGACACTTTCAAATTATAAGCAAAACAAATATTATATTTGTGGTACTAAATCCAGGATGTGGCTGCCATATGGAGGATGGGGGGTGCCATATTGAGGCTGGGGGATGATATACCAGTATGGAAGCTATATCCAGAATGAGGGGTACCATATCCAGGATGGGAGATGATATACCAGGATGGGATCTATACCCAGGATATGAGGGCTATATATCAGGATGGGGGGCCATATCAAGTAAGGGGGATCATATATTACCTGGAAGGGGCCCAGGATGAGGACATTACCCCCATAAGTGTCAGCAGCAGATCTCCTCCCCATAATAATTAATTATAATCATATTTTTTGCTTACATTTTTTCCCTATGTTCCTCCTAAAATCTGGTTGCGTCTTATAGTCCAGTGCATCTAATAGTCCGAAAAATATGGTAACTACAAAAGCATATCCAGCAGCACTCACTAATAGTAAAGATAAATAAGGATACTTTGGCATTGCATTACTGAATAAGAATTTTTGAAAAAAAAGATACATACATATCTAATGTAATATTGAATGAGGAGACTTAGGTATTGCATTACTGCTATAGAAATATTTGAAAAAGAGATACTTACCATAGCTTATTTATTGGCCAATCCATGGGAGCCCAATAACCATGACAAGAACTTAGATTTAAATGCCTTTACGTGCAATTTAAAAATCTGCATGTCTGGACAGTTGGGATACTGTCTGTTTTTTGTGATATAGATCTTTGGTGGTGTGAACACAGTTCTACAGACCTGTTCACATTGTGTTCTGCCTCAGTTATCAGTATTCTGCTTCTATATACAGCTTCTTGTTATGCAAGTTCGGAAGTGCCCCACCCCTTCCTCACTGAGTCAGACACAAGTGCTGTTTCAACCTTGTGCCCATAATGAATCTGGCCCTGCTGCATCCTGTATCTTTGAGGTATGTTCACACTAGATCAGGTTTTAAATATGTTACTTTTAAGGACCATTCTGATAAAGGGTCACCGTGATGTGGTAGAACGGCTTTCGTACCTTTTTTGCAAAAAACGTATTAACTAAGTAACCTGTAATTGACACTTATTTGCACTTGCTTTTTACTTTTATTTATATAGCAGAGTAATTTTGGACATTTTTTATACTGGTTTTTGTGATATAGATCTTTGATGGTGTGAACACAGTTCTACAGACCTGTTCACATTGTGTTCTGGCTCAGTTATCAGTTCTTATTTTCCAAATTTCAGTTGCATCTCTTGGTTAGCAAAGGTTGATCGCATTTTCATGGCTTCAGCCTTTTCTCGGGAATGGCGACAGCGCTACTGATAGACTATGCCTTTGAGGAAACAGAAGCTACAGACCTTTTATTGTATGAGAACTTGTGGGACATGGTGCCTTAAGGGAATGCTTGACTGTGCACAGATTGTTGTGGCTATACTAAGGCTCAGTGTAGTTGGTGTTTTTAATCACACTAGCTGGCTAGTCGCTGTTTCACTGTTCTGTCCTCGCTACACGTTACCTTGAGGTGTGTGAAGTCTGACGGGAGCTAAACCTTTATTTACTGTAATCCAATATGAAGACTGTTGCTTGAAGTCTGTGCACTTTATTGTATGTTAGTAAATGTATTCAGTGAAACTAGGAACAATAATATACATGCAATCAGCACATGTATTAATGTAACAGGATATCGATTGAATCCCTCATAAATGTAGCTGACTAAAGTAGGGTGACAGTTTAGAGTATAAATGGCTACAAAAAGCATAATCTTCCTTACCAGTGATGCTATGAGGAGGGGATAAAATGGAGGATGTTCTCTGTACCTTAGTGATGAGTAAAATGTAGTCTTTGTACCAACAACGCAACAGTAAAGAGTGGAGGATGGGAAACATTAAAGGAAAAAAACTAATGCTGATAAAAAATTCAGCCACTAGAGGGAGCTAAAGTACTCTAAACAAACTAAATAAGGAACATAGATTAATTATGAAAGCAGAACATCAGGTAGCTTGAAATTTGGAAGACTTTTATACCCTAAATGTTGTCCTTTTATTCTTCTTCATGCAAGCTGATATGAATGGATGGGAGAAGTTGCCCCGATGGTTCAATACTGGAATTATTTTAATTACAATTGTTATACTGACCAAAGTAATATTATTGTTATAATTATACACTAGGTAGACACACTCATTGTACAAAACTTCTGTATACTGCATATGATATATAGGTACTCCTCCAAGGAGGGGGAGGGCTCATCTGGGATTTGAACCCGGGACCTCTCGCACCCTAAGCGAGAATCATACCCCTAGACCTTGGCTTGCATATGATATATGGATATAATTTTAGCATCTTCTTCTTTATATATGGATCCATCCTAGTAGTAAACTGAATATGGCTGTCTCCTTCAATTTCTTAATAAATGTTATCTGTTTAAAAAAATACCGCTTATGCTTATCCAACATTATTAAGCAGCATAAGTGCCAGTTCTACAATTATACTAGGGGGAAAATCTTTGTCTTAAATTGAACATGAATGTGATGTACGATGAATAGTAATGCAATGTGTAGTTATGACTAGTGGGGTAGGTACTTACTACATTACTGACTACAAGGGAAATAAGACTGGTCATGGCAACGCCAGAAGTCTATGTGTGCAACATGAAATTACTTGCATGAAAGGTTCATACATTAATAATATGCTCTTAGCATTGTTAACCCATAAATAAACAGACAGAAGGGTGATCATTTAATGTATAAATTTGCTTCCGTATGATTAACAAACAGAGCTATAGCACAAAGCAATTAACCTTAATTATTAATGTACATTATGTGTTCACAGAATAAGAAGCAAATCTTAATTAACAAGTCATAGTAAGGAATTGATTAGGTACATTACATAGAAGGCACAATTTTACTGATACGTGGAGAGAAATATTTATGTGTTTATAAAAACAAAAATGAATGATTTCCCGTTAGGGCGTCAATTACAAGAATATATTTTATCACCCACGTAGAGTGAACAATATTGCATATTTAGCTTTTAGCTCTTTTTCATGATTTCCTATGTATTTTCATTAGAAACAATAGAAAGGTTGCAAAGATTTCAGGCTGTTGTCTGCTTTAGTACTTCTTAAGAAATTACAAGTTTAAGACATTGTCCAGCTAGACATTAAAAAAAAGGTTTTATGCTATAAAATAGCTCTATATCAGTGGGACTCTGTTCTTTTGGGTGCGGTAAAGTTGTTTCATTTGCTATGGAACCAATGCAGCCACTGGTGCTGATGATCACCTGAGGTCATCTCCACCTATAAAGTTTGATGGTTTTCACAGGTCTTACACAGTACAATGGTCCACATAGACCTTAACATAGTATGATGACCATTACAGCCCCCCCATACATTATGATGGTCTACTGCAATGACACCACACAGTATGAAGATCCACCACAGCCACCCCACACAGTATGATGGCCCTGTGAGAAGCTGCCATGAAATAATGACTATCATATTTTTTCAGCATGGACTACTAGCTACATCAGTTTTATTGTTCACAAGTTGAAGGGGGTAGGAGATGTACCAGAGTTTCCCTTCCAGGCTGTGTTCATTGATCAAAATGAATCAGGCTACACTACCATTCAATGTTTTGAATCTGGTTGGTGGGTTGTGAGTCTTTTGTTTCTCCTTGCAGGGGTGCCTCCTTTGCAGACTGGCCGGAGACTTCATTGAACTTCTTTTACTTGAATTGAATGTACCTGATAGTTAAGGGGGTTGGGTGTGCTTGTCTTTGCTCAACTAGAAACCTGATTTCCAGAAAAAAGAGAATAGAAGAAGGCATGTGTTTTTGGGAGGTCAGTTGGTGTAGTGAATTGGAAGCCAGAGGATCAGTCCAGAGGCCAGGTCCTGAAACTCATGTATGGACTATTAAAAGGGAGCCTAATTCATGTGCTACAGGTGTGATATCTACTTTCTGAATTTTAAGAATTATCCTATGGACTATTTTGCCAGTAGGTTTCTGATCTTGTGGACTAGGGGCATCACATTGTGGCCATCTTCCTGGAGTTGCTGATATACCCTGTAGAGATACAAATAAAATTTGTTGCATTGTTAAACTGCCTAGGAGATCATTACAACCCACAACTTCAGATCCTCACAGCCCCCCACAGCCACCCCCTCCTCACTGTATGATGACCCTCCCAAAGCCATCCAGTGGCTCAGCGCTTTATCACAACTATTAAGGGTACGTTGAGTATTTGGTTGCAGAAATTTCTGCATTAAATCTGCATGTTCTGCCAGAAAAAACTAGTGTTTTTGACAAGTGATTGTGATGCATTATTTATGCATTTTTTGTGAGTATTTGTTGCATTTTTATGAATGCTTTGTTCATGCATTTTGGGGTGCAAGAATTGACATGCTTTACATTCACCAAAACTGCAAGGATAAAAAACAACATGTGCACAAAACTTGAGAATTCTCATAGACTTTGCTGGAAACTGTAGTAAAACACAAAAAAAGTGTGCACATGGCCTAAAAGGTTTGACATCCTGAGGACGTCAGTATTCTTATTAGCATAATAGATAATCCATCCCATAGTCCATCTGGTATTTGCCAGATATGCCCAATGGACAATCTATTCCTGGTCACCTTTGCTTAAGCAGAAAAAGAAAAGAAACTGGTGGGACCTTATTAATCATTGGCATTAGAGCAGTGGGGGATTGATAAGATAAACATTACTTATTTTGCTATTTTACAGTATTTCAATACATTTATTATTGTTCATTTTTTTAAAAGTTAAGTAGGTGGAAAACCTAGATGGACAGTAATCAGTTGGAACCTCTCTCCTTTTAGCCAAATTGGTGCATCTGCAGCTCAGGAGGAACTGGTGCATGCATTGCATACATTGATATTGCCAGTGATGATTTGGTATGAGAACTGAATAATTGCTGCCAGCTTCCAACATTAATTAGGGGTCAAAGACATGGGACTTTGCAATTAGCTTTTCCGAAGAGACACTTCTAAGAAAATGGAAATGTTCACAGCTTTAAATCAAGAGATAATCAACATTTGAATTCGCCAGATTCAAGAAATCATTCCCAATTAAATTGCTGTAAGTCACAGAATTGTAAAGCCTCCAATGGCCCTGAAAGAAGTTTGTTACCCCCTGAGGTCTCCTGGGACTGTGTTCAACTCCTGTTAGGCTGCTTTCACATGGCGTTTTTTTCCTGTCCGGTGGGATGATCCGATGTGCTCCATAGACTCCCATGTTATTTGCCGCAGATCGTGTCGGATTCGATTCTGTCCGATTTGGTCCACTGTGGCCAAAATTGGAGCAGTCTCCGATTTTGGGTACAGCTAAAAATCAGACAGAATTGGATCCTACGCAAATAGGATGCCATTAAGGCCAAATCCAATCAGACCCGTTGGCCATAGAGATACATGGGGGCCAAATCTGATCCGTGGCAAAAAATCACAATGAGAAAGCAGCGTTAGGCTACGTTCACACATTTGCGTATTTTGCTGCGCTTTTTTGCGCGCGCTTTTTGCCGCGTTTTTCGGCCGCGCAAAAAAGCGCAGCAAAATACACAGGGGCTTTCACACACTGCGCTTTCTTCCCCCAGAAAGCGCAGTGATGTCACAGAGGGGAGGAAGAATCCTGCTTCCTCCTCCCCTCTGTGACATGTGTGACCGCCCCATTAGATTCCACAGTGTGTTAATAAACACTGTGAAATCTACATTAAACAAAAGCAAGTTAATGAAAAATAAAAAAGAATCAATACTTCACCTCTCCGACGCCTTCTCCCGGTGTGCGATCTCCGATTCCAAGTAAGATCTCTTCTGACAGGACCTGTGATGACGTCAGAGGGGGGCGTTACCGGGGCGGTCCCATCGCTGATTGGCTGCTCGCGGTCACATGACCGCGAGTGCCCGGGAACGCCCCCTCTCTGACGTCACCACAGGTCTTGTCAGAAGAGATCTGACTTAGAACCGGGAATCGCACAGCGGGAGAAGGCGTCGGAAGGTGATGTATTCATTCTTTTTTATTTTTCACACACTTGCTTTTGTTTAATTTAGATTTCACAGTGTAGATTAACACACTGTGGAATCTAATGGGCGGTGACAGCTGTCACAGAGGGGAGGAGGAAGCTGGATTCTTCCTCCCCTCTGGGAGAATACGCAGTAGTAGCTGCGTAAACAATTGACATACCAATTGTTTACGGAGCTGCGTTTTCTCCCGGAAAACGCACTGCGTATTTTGAAAAGCGCGCGTAAAAACGCGGCAAATACGCAATGTGTGAACGCAGCCATAAGCTCTTTTACACACATACAGCTGTAATAATGACAAAGTGAACTTACCATAGAGACATATGATAACTCTATACTAACCAACAGGACATTAAACAAAACAACACTGATAGAATTTTGATTAATATATCTATATATTCAATTGTATTTTAATCAAAGAATAAATTCATTTTAACTGTGTAACAGAGGAATCAATAAACATCCCCAAGAAGGTTGTACCAAACTTGCAGTGTCCTAATACCTGTACTTGTTAGATTAGTGCTAAGCCTACAGATATATACCACTATACAGATATATAGATACTAGCTGTGAGCCCGATGCAAATGCATCGGGTGTCTAGAATATTTTTACTTTCTATGGGGAGTGCTCGCACTCAGCCAGCGACTCGCAATGCGGCGCGATTGCGGTAATCCTTATGGAAGCGGGCATTGCGAGTCGCTGGCCGAAAATAGAACCAGAGGCTCGGCCACAAAGCTAGCGATTTCCCGCTGAGGCTAGCGACTCGCTACCTGAGCGGGAAATCGCTAGCTTTGTGGCCGAGCCTCTGGTTCTATTTTCGGCCAGCGACTCGCAATGGCCGCTTCGCGGCCATTGCTGCACAAAGCTAGCGACTCGCAATGGCCTCGCGGCCATTGCTCGCACAGCTAACGACTCGCATTGGCCGCTACGCGGCCAATGCTTCGCCGTGGTGACGTCAGAGTGTGACATATCCACGACGTGCCGGGGTCCGACACAAAACGTGCTACGGCAATTATATAGTAGATATATTAATCAATCGTTGACTAATTCAATGGTAACAATACACAGTATCAGGCTGGGGTTACACATAGAAATCCGTTTTTGGAAGTCCTTTTCATCACCAATCCGTTTTTTATAGGGTGCTTTTTGTGTCTCCTGCACTCCTGTACGTTTTTGGGACTTAGTCATTTTTTCATGAAAAACGCATATGCGTTAACGCATGCGTTAACGCAGATGCCTATATGTGCTCTGCGTTAACGCATGCGTTTCCCATAGGGCCCCATGTTAAAAAAACGCATGCGTTAACGCATGCGTTTTTTAACTGATGCCAAAAACGCTGTTTACTGCGTTTTTGGCTCAAAAACGGACAGGGCAATGTTTTGAGCTCCAGAGAAAAACGCACAGGGTGTTTATTACACCCAATGCGTTTTTCTGTCAGTTTTTGGACTTAGAAAAAAAATTAACAAAACTGAAGCCAAAAACGGACTGAGGGCTTATGTGTAACCCCAGCCTCACCCTTTGGCTTGATAGCTGCAAATCACTAAACCAAATAATAAAGGTAGCAGCGGTGTTCAAATATAAAAACCACTGATAGAATTTTTATGTTAGTTTTTAATGTTTTTTTTAATGGACCCCCAGCGATCACTATCTGTACCTGCAGCTTCATAGTACTATTCTAATCATCCCTGTCTGAGCTAATAGTGTATTGGTAAAGGTAAAAAAAAAAAAGCATTGATACACTTACATTTTCTTATGTGAATGAGGCAGTAACTACACCTTGGAGGACGTAGTCAATCTGGCAGGTTAATAGTTGACTCACTGCCAACTTGTCTTTGTTAAAGGCCCTGTGTGATATTTACAATCATGTGACTAAAATGGGCAAAGCTAAGCAGCCAGTATCATTATGGGCTATGGAAACTTAGCTCTGCCTATTATGGTAACCTGCAAAAAGGAGCAGGGCTGCAGCTGTCTGGCTAGGATGCGAAGGGTGCATCCGCACAGGGGTAATGTGGTAGGGTAGAGGAGGAGAAAAGGTACCCCTGTATAGCGAAGCACAACCAGGAAGGATTTTTAATGCAAGTGAATTTTATTAGATTATAATGTGTAACGGCACAAAAGAGCCAAAAACATATTAAAAACAGTTAAAACACTACTGGTCCGGACCAGCCCTCCCTCTGTATAGGCACACAATTTACAGATTACACACAATTGACATGAGATGACAGAGGATATAGCAAAACAAAACAACTGGTTTTACATGCATTGCAATAGTATAACATAATTCACCCCAGAATTTCAGTATTTACAATAGAAACCGGAATTTACATAGATCTGAGTAACCTGTAATCAGAATAATGTCTATATCAGCCGGGGGATGTTTAATATCTCCAGTAATACAGTACAATTTTACTTATACACTATATGTATTTCTGGGCAAGGTATTATAAATATGTTATATCACATTCCTAGATTCCATAATGGAACAGTCCTCAAGGCAAGCTGAAAGCATGCAAGTTAACAGGGGGTATATAGGATAGATAGCCTGTAATCAATTCAAATCAAATCTATTGTAGGTAATGTCACAGCCAAATAAAGGGGAGAGAGAGAAATTTAGCCCAACAGGAGTATCAGATATTAGATAAGCGCTAAGGTACATTAACAGGAAATGGCTCACATAAGTATTACCTTTCAGCTTTAATGATTCAGCATATGGATCCCTTTCGCCACATGTGGCGAAAGGGATCCATATGCTGAATCATTAAAGCTGAAAGGTAATACTTATGTGAGCCGTGTCCTGTTAATGTACCTTAGCGCTTACAATATCACTCGTTTTATCTGGAGCGACACAGTATTTTTGGTCATTCTGGCCTGGGTAGTCACCTGGGAACCAGGATGATTCACTCAGGACTCTCGGTGGTGTGCCTACCGTTCTCTACCGGTCCCTTCACTGTGCTCAACTTCTCCTCACAACTGTGCAGTGACTCCGAGCGCAGAGCCTCGAGCCAGCTCCCCCAGGTCTTTTGTGGACAACTTTCCTTTAGGTCCCCTGACCCTAGTTTGGTGTGCTTTTTCGAGGTATACGCTGGGACTTTGGCCGCAGCTTCCTGCAGAAGATCGGGGTCTCCGGTTTAACGGTTCGGGGTTAAACGCCCGCACCATGTCTAGAGTTGGTTCTCTGTACGGGACCAGACCCTTCTGGTCGGTAGTACCGGCTCCAGATTCGGGCGCACCATAACTCTTGGTGCCCCTAGGATCTCTTTCAGTCACGACGACCTTCTCCTGCGTTGTCCTCTGTTCATCTCTCTCTCTCTTACTCTCTGTCATCCCACCCATACATTTTTTCTACCCCTCCGACTCCTCCCACCGGACTGGGTGTTCCCTCAGTGGGTTCACCCACTGTCCTTTACTCTAGGGTGTGCATGAATGGGTGTTGTGAGAGTCCCTTGTTTACCATCCCAGCTCCCTTAGTTACAGGAATGCCACACACTCTTATTTGGGTGTAGTACCCCTCCATGGCATCCCGACAAGTGGGGGGCCACAGGAGCATCTCCCTGTCAATAGATAGAGGGTTATTATTCACAAACGCCACTGCTGCAGCTGTACAACACTTTAATGCCTGGAGTATTTCCCTAATGTTTTAGGGTGTTCTCTTCTTAGTTCTATTGCACTTTGATGTCCTCTCACAATTCTAAATGACTCTAAAATGGCTGCAGTATTGCCTGCCTTGCCTATTATAAAGGATATGACAGTCCCTCCTGCCTGGCAGCATTATACCACATGATAATGATGACTGAGGTATTACGTGGAATCTTGCGCTGGCACGCCTGGGGTTGTGACAGCCTTCTGTGATTTAGGCTAGGGTCACACTTGCAGATTTTACTAGCATTTTTGGAGACCTGCGTTTTCTAAAAACGCATGTAAAAACGCACCCATAGGCCCCCATGCAAAAAATGCATGCCCCAATAGCAAAAACGCATGCCTCAATAGCAATAGTACATACCATGTAAGGGTTGAACTAGATGGTCTTAACCTTAAAAACCATGAAACTATGAAACCAAGATTACCATAGTAGACTTAACAAGTGACTACGATATTAACCCCTTTGCCTCCAGACAGACTTTGATGTACTACAGACTAAGGCATCACACAGAGACAACGTTGTAAATTGTAGTTGTTTATCTACTTG
>JARQOC010000004.1:192442174-192481092 GCA_033576535.1 Allobates femoralis
TGATTCTAAAGAATCGGGAGTCTAGAATCTGTATATAATTTTTTTAAGAGTTTTAAATAATAGACTTAAACAGCAGATATATGAGTAAGTAGGCGATGTAGGCAAAACTGTGAGGGTAGCAATATAGTGGAGGTGTAGAAAGAGTTAATGTCCGACTAAGAGGACTATAACAGAGTAGGAACTTATAATGATATCAGAGAGAGAGAGAGACCCTTCACCTGGTAGGAGCTGGTGTGATGATGGGCAGTGCCCTCCCCCAGATATGGACACTTGGTGGCCCTTCACCTGGTAGGAGCTGGTGTCATGATGGGCAGTGCCCTCCCCCAGATATGGACACTTGGTGGCCCTTCACCTGGTAGGAGCTGGTGTCATGATGGGCAGTGCCCTCCCCCAGATATGGAGACTTGGTGGGCATTCACCTGGTAGGAGCTGGTGTCATGATGGGCAGTGCCGTCCCCCAGATATGGACACTTGGTGGCCCTTCACCTGGTAGGAGCTGGTGTCATGATGGGCAGTGCCCTCCCCCAGATATGGACACTTGGTGGCCCTTCACCTTGCAGGAGCTGGTGTCATGATGGGCAGTGCCGTCCCCCAGATATGGACACTTGGTGGCCCTTCACCTGGTAGGAGCTGGTGTCATGATGGGCAGTGCCCTCCCCCAGATATGGACACTTGGTGGCCCTTCACCTGGTAGGAGCTGGTGTCATGATGGGCAGTGCCCTCCCCCAGATATGGACACTTGCTGGCCCTTCACCTGGTAGGAGCTGGTGTGATGATGGGCAGTGCCCTCCCCCAGATATGGACACTTGGTGGTCCTTCACCTTGTAGGAGCTGGTGTCATGATGGGCAGTGCCCTCCCCCAGATATGGACACTTGGTGGCCCTTCACCTGGTAGGAGCTGGTGTGATGATGGGCAGTGCCCTCCCCCAGATATGGACACTTGGTGGCCCTTCACCTGGTAGGAGCTGGTGTCATGATGGGCAGTGCCCTCCCCCAGATATGGACACTTGCTGGCCCTTCACCTGGTAGGAGCTGGTGTGATGATGGGCAGTGCCCTCCCCCAGATATGGACACTTGGTGGTCCTTCACCTTGTAGGAGCTGGTGTCATGATGGGCAGTGCCCTCCCCCAGATATGGACACTTGGTGGCCCTTCACCTGGTAGGAGCTGGTGTCATGATGGGCAGTACCCTCCCTCAGATATGGACACTTGGTGGCCCTTCACCTGGTAGAAGCTGGTGTCATGATGGGCAGTGCCCTCCCCCAGATATGGACACTTGCTGGCCCTTCACCTGGTAGGAGCTGGTGTGATGATGGGCAGTGCCCTCCCCCAGATATGGACACTTGGTGGTCCTTCACCTTGTAGGAGCTGGTGTCATGATGGGCAGTGCCCTCCCTCAGATATGGACACTTGGTGGCCCTTCAGCTGGTAGGAGCTGGTGTCATGATGGGCAGTGCCCTCCCCCAGATATGGAGACTTGGTGGGCATTCACCTGGTAGGAGCTGGTGTCATGATGGGCAGTGCCGTCCCCCAGATATGGACACTTGGTGGCACTTCACCTGGTAGGAGCTGGTGTCATGATGGGCAGTGCCCTCCCCCAGATATGGACACTTGGTGGCCCTTCACCTGGTAGGAGCTGGTGTCATGATGGGCAGTGCCCTCCCCCAGATATGGACACTTGGTGGCCCTTCACCTTGCAGGAGCTGGTGTCATGATGGGCAGAGCCGTCCCCCAGATATGGACACTTGGTGGCCCTTCACCTGGTAGGAGCTGGTGTCATGATGGGCAGTGCCCTCCCCCAGATATGGACACTTGGTGGCCCTTCACCTGGTAGGAGCTGGTGTCATGATGGGCAGTGCCCTCCCCCAGATATGGACACTTGCTGGCCCTTCACCTGGTAGGAGCTGGTGTGATGATGGGCAGTGCCCTCCCCCAGATATGGACACTTGATGGTCCTTCACCTTGTAGGAGCTGGTGTGATGATGGGCAGTGCCCTCCCCCAGATATGGACACTTGGTGGTCCTTCACCTTGTAGGAGCTGGTGTCATGATGGGCAGTGCCCTCCCCCAGATATGGACACTTGGTGGCCCTTCACCTGGTAGGAGCTGGTGTCATGATGGGCAGTACCCTCCCCCAGAGATGGACACTTGGTGGCCCTTCACCTGGTAGGAGCTGGTGTCATGATGGGCAGTGCCCTCCCCCAGATATGGAGACTTGGTTGGCCCTTCAGCTGGTAGCCAGACCCTCACTATGAGACTTCTAAAGTGCATGAGTTGAGCTCTGTGGCAAAGATGAGGGTGACCCTGCAGATGATGGTGCCTCTGGCCACCCTCCATACTGTGCTACCTCTATAGTAAGAGTTGCATGCTTTCATTCTTGCATGAGTTGAGCTCTGTGGCAGAGATGAGGGTGACCCTGCAGATGATGGTGCCTCTGGCCACCCTCCATACTGTGCTACCTCTATAGTAAGAGCTGCATGCTTTCATTCTTGCATGAGTTGAGCTCTGTGGCAGAGATGAGGGTGACCCTGCAGATGATGGTGCCTCTGGCCACCCTCCATACTGTGCTACCTCTATAGTAAGAGCTGCACGCTTTCATTCTTGCATGAGTTGAGCTCTGTGGCAGAGATGAGTGTGACCCTGCAGATGATGGTGCCTCTGGCCAGCCTCCATACTGTGCTACCTCTATAGTAAGAGCTGCATGCTTTCATTCTTGCAGGGAAATGCTTGCTATTGTCTCAATTGCATTAGATAATTCTTACCGCTCCTCCGACTTAACTCCTGCCTGGGTGGTGTCTTCCAGGCACTGAAGCAAATGACTATAGTAAGTAATGTAGACGTACGGAGAATACAGCAGCACGAATGGAAAGACATTGTAGCTGGCCTGATGGCAGCAGGGCTGGCTGTGCTGCACACACATGTGGAGGGATCAGCACAACTTTACTATCTGCTACAATAATACACATAAGACAATGGGTCTACCTGATCATGAGCTGCACCTTCCTCCAAGAAATCAATGATTTCAGTCTGCAGTGTGTTCACACACAGGATCCCTCCAGCAGCTCCATCAATCCAGGCACAGATTTGCCTCGAGAGATGCTGCAGCCAGCCTGGCACCTGGGCATGTCTGCTGCTTTCTCAGCACCCACATGGAAGAGAGTGTGTGTGTGTCCCGGACATTGCAACTGAAGCTTTCACCGACAGTGGAGCGTATTCTGTCAACACTCGCAAAAGCATTGTGAATGAGGCTTTGCTACTGACTGAAGCCTATTCTGCAAGAACTCGCAAAGGCATTGCGAGTTAGGCTTTGGGAGGCAGCCACAGACTTTGTGAGGCAGGCACGGACACGACGACGGAAACAGTGCCGAAAGTGACGGAAGTGAGTTAGGCTGATTATATATTAGATATGGACTTGCTCGCTGAGACCAGTGCAACACCGCTGAGCACAGTGTTGAGAAGGGGTCGGATGGTGGGCTAACACTGGTGCCCGGGAATCTAAATTTCTAATTTTTTTAAACCCCCATGATAACATAGCATTATTATTTTTTTTTTTATTAACCCCTCCTTTAGCCATTAGTAATATGATCACGATGTATGCAGTAAACGTTATCTTCCAAAAAGGCAGAAGATAAAATAAGAGGATCTGCCATCATGAATCTAATCAGGAAGGAAATGTTTAAGGAGGTAAGGCTGTCTGGGACCCTAGGAGACAGCGATCATGCTATCATAGAATTTTGGATAACTAGAGAAGGAAGACCTGTGAAGATTCAGACTTCAAGGTTGGATTTCAGAAAAGTAGATTTTAAAGGGAACCTGACCCCTCCAAATCACCCCCAACCCTATTAATACCTGTCCCTGCACCATGACAGATCATTATGAGTGCTCCTTTTCTGTAAAAAAATGCGCTCTGTAACATTGGAATAATCAATATACACTTACAAATCTGAGACTTCTTGTCCCTGAATAAGTCTCACAGGGCGTCCCCTGTGAGACTCTAAGCCCTCCCTAGGTGCTCATTATCACGCCCCGAATGATCCACCCTCTCTCTGTCTGTGCTGCTGTGATGTGCAGCTCAAGGCAGGCTCCGGGCTCCATGATTCCTTCCTTGTGGTGTCCAAGCACGCCCCGTTGGGCGTCATCCCTCCTGCTGCTCTGCTGCCTCCATTTGGAATCTCCCGCCCTTCCAGTGTAATACCCGGGCCGGAACGTGATATCCGGCCTGGTGCATTATAAGCCTGATCTCTTCATCGGCCCGCTGCATTATGGGCCTGATCATGTGATCGGCCCAGTGCATTATGGGCCTGATCAAGTGATCTGCCCGATGCATTGTGGGCCTAATCACGTGATCATCCCAGCTTCAATATGCGCATTGCGCATGCGCGGAACCGGGGAGATCATGTGATCAAGCCCATAAACATCATATCCGGCCCGGGCATTACACTGGCAGAGAGAACGGGAGATTCTAAAAGGAGGCGGCAAAGCAGCAGGAGGGATGACGCCCAACAGGCCGTGCTTGAACACCGCGAGTAGGGAACCATGGAGCTCGCCTTTCCAGTCTCCTAGATGGAGACCATATGTAAGTTCTAATTCATTTTTCAAAATCATTATAGGGCCCCTTTAGCTCAGAGTGGGATGGAAAAGGAACAGCTAGGAAGGTGCAGGGACAGGTAGTGATAGGTGAGAGGGCTAGATCGAGGTGACAGGTTCCCTTTAAACATATGCTAAAAGGGAAGAAAATGTTTATCAAATGGAAAGAGGGAGGCATATCTAAATAAGAATATAATGTAGTCTGCAAAACTTGTAGGGCACACATCAGATTAGCTAAAGCTGATAATGAATTAAGGCTTGAAAGAGGTCAAATGCAAAAAAAAAAAAAAAGGAGTTTGAGGGTATGTCAAAAGTAGAAGAAAAGTCAAATCTGCTATAGCATTTTTACAGGATGAAAATGGTGAAGTGAGGGCCAAACTTTTAAATTCCTATTTTGCATTCGGTTTATCTTACAAAGTAAATGTGACATCAACTGATCTTTACTGTACTATTACAGGAATGCGCCTAGGAATTCACTGTGTTGAGCGCTTTAGCCGTCTGCCCGCAGTGTTTTCTTGGACTGGTCTCCCTGAGATCATTGATTGCTTCATGATATTAAAGGAATAGAAGAATTCAGGCTATCTATAAACAGACATAGTGAGGGAATACTTAGGTAACATACATTAATTCAAATCTCCAGGTCCAGATGAATTACACCCCAGGGTACTAAAGGAGATAGCAGAGGACATTTTTGAACCACTCTCTGAAATCTCTGAAAATTCAAGAAGAACAGAAGAAGTCCCAGAGGACCGGAGAACAGCATATGTTGTCCCCATCTTCAAAGATGGGAAGAAGGTGGATCCAGGGAACTATAGGCCTGTGATCCAGACTTTAATACCAGGAAAAATCTTTGAACAAATTATTAAATATGTATGCAAGTACCTGGATGAAAATGAAGTGATTAACTAAAGCCAGCATGGCTTTGTAACATAGAGGTCATGTCAGGCTAACTTAATTTCCTATATAATAATAAAGAACTTAATTTATAAACTGCATTTTGTGTTTAGTAGTTTCATCTATGACTCATATTTCTATGTGTGTGGTGATCTGAAATACTTCAGTGTGACAAACATGCAAAAGAATAAGATATCAAGGAGGGGGCAAAGATTTTTTCTCACAACTATGTTGAATATATACACACACACATTTTTTTCATTTACTCACATCTTATTACATATTTACATATGTGCATGAGTGATTTGCCCAAGTCCCTATTATTAATTTAACTGCTTTACAACATACCTGGTGGTGGTGGGGCAGACCTGATTGGGTAGGATTTGGTTTTGTTTGTGTTACCTCTGCCTTCTATAAAGTTTCTTCGCGTTGGCCCTAAATAATAAATATTTGCCATTAAACACACACATATAGTATTCATATGCTGAACTTTTCTACATTTTTTATACCCACAAGCTTAAATGTATGCCACATGTCTGCCATGTTGTGAATACAGGTAACAACATATGGAAGAAGGTGGTATAGTCAGATGAGACCAAAGTAGAACTTTTTTTGGCTAAATGCAAAAACTAGCACCACACATCACTTTGAAAACACCAACCCCATGGTCAAATACGGTGGTTGCAGTATCATGCTGTGGGGATGCTTTTCTTCAGCAAGGACAGGGAAGCTGTATAGAGTTGATAGAAAGATGGATGAAGCTAAAATACAGGGTAATCCTGGAAGAAAACCTGTCAGAGGCTATAATAGATTTGAGACTGGGATTTAGGGCCAATAACCTAAACATACTCTAAATATACTGTCAGAACTACAATGATATGGTTTAGAGTAAAGCATATTAATATGTGTGAATGGCCCAGTCACAGTCCAGACCTAAATTCCATTGAGACTCTGTGACAAGAGTTTGAAATTAGTGTTCACAGATGCCTCCATCCAATATCAATGAGCAAGAGCAATTTTGCACAAAAGGATGGTCAAAAATGTCAGCCTCCAGATATCTACAAATAAGAAGGAAAAGAAGCGCACATAGAGTAATACCTTTGGGTTTGATGGTCACACGGACTCCCACAATACAGACTCACCTGGTCTGGTTGTGAATGGTCACAACTCCCTTGGACAAGCACGTATGGTCGCAGCAGGCTCCCGGCAAAAAGTAAGGATCCACTTGGAGAAAATAGAACAGGACATCCTGATGAAGTGGCCTGTTTGCCACGAAACGCGTAGACTGAATAAACAGAGTGTGTGTGTTACTCTGTTACTCTTATTGTGGTCAGCGCGGCTTCTATCCATCCGGTTCTATTTGCTCCAAGTGGAGCCTCCAGATATGCAAAGCTGGTAGAGACATACCCCAAAAGACTTGCAGTAGGAATTGCAGCGAAAGGTTCAATAAGTGCAAATGTATTAGGGGGGACCAAATACAAATGCATGTGACAATTTTCAGATTCATATTTTTTAAATATTTGGTGAACCCTTTTCACTTCACAAATGCCTGCGGTATATCACATAAAATGCCAATATATGGTAATACATTAATCTTTGTGGGTGTAATGTGAAAAAACATGGAAAAGTTCACAGTATATAGATTTACTTATTTTATTTTCATGTTTTCTATCACAATCCCCTAGGGTGCTAGCGTTCTAAAAACATTCTTGTAAAGTTATTTATTGACTATATCCTAAATCATTTTACATCTGCGATCACGCACTCCTACCGTTAAATAAAAGATGTCTTGCTGTATTTTGTGATAAAAGTATTTTTAGAGCATTTATTCTCCTAAAAAAGGGTGAGGTGATTATACATTAGATTCCTTGTGAATACAGGACCAATCTACTTACGGGAGTTCTTTGGCAGGCCTTGTCCTATGCTGACCTGTAGCACTTTATTGCTGTGTTTCAGTATGGCTGAATCGCCAGTTCCTTGGATAAATTGCACTTGACGGGAGCCACTTCCACCGCTCCATGGACCCCAGTTTTCTTTTTTTAACTTCATCTCAAGTCTGTAGTAAAACATAAAACAACGGAACTATTTGTCTACAGTAACAATGGTTGTTTTAAAAATTGAGATCATAAATGTCAGAATAAAAAAAAAATCTATAAATTTGTAATCAACTATTGTTCTAAATTTCACTTAAGTTCAAATCCTTGAAAAACAAGATCAGAACGAATGAACAGGACATGTACATTATCAGCCCAGAGTTTTCTCATCAACAGTGAGGAGCATCTTGAAGGCAGAATAAGAGATCTACTCATTAATCCAGAACCAAAAGATCAAAACTACAAAAATCTTAAAGCACCACTCCAGCATGTTTTTTTCCTCTTCAGCGCTGGAGTGGTACTTTAACGCTAAGTCCCCAGCTCCCTGTATTAAACTCATACTGTGGTGTTTTAATGCTTTTTCAGCGTCTCTCCAGTCTTGCAGCGCCATCTTGTGACCGTAACTACTGACTGTACGGAAGTCAGAAATTATGTCACAAGCTCCAAATACAACTCAATGAGAGCCAGAACAAGACACCTATAGAGATATATTGAGTGGTGACCTCTGGTCAACTCCAACAAACCCTGCAGCTACCTGCAGGTCACAAATCGTCAGAGGCCGACAGGAGGGAAGACAATAGATGAAGACGGTAGCATGGGTATAAAACAGGGGGCAAAAGATTTAGATTTAAAGCACTACTCCAGCGGTGCAATAATAAAGCAAAAAAACCAACATACGACTATGATCCAAAAAATCTTCCAGAGACCTATTGAAGGTAATGACCACAGAAAGTATGCAGATAACCTTATTTAGATTTAGGTTTAATATAAGGCAAAATAATATATTGTTGATGACATGGGTTAATTACATCAAAATTCAGTGCTGGCAAAATGTACTGGTACATTTCACTTGCATCTCACACATTGCCTTCTCTACCGCTAAGGTCAAAACCCTAACCTCAGACAAAAGTAATGCTCTCATTCCTTGATGGCTGTCCCTTGATTTGTCTCTCCCTTATCAGAAAAATAACACCAATCTAGGATAATAATTGATAATAATTATGTATGCTGTACATACATAATCTGGAGCAGGGTGGGCTCTGGCGCTGACATCACCGGTAGGAGGCATTTCAGCTGCCGGGACCGCTCCTGCCCATTGTTCGCTCTGCGTCTGTGTGACTCCAGACGCAGAGGAGCATTGAGCGGCCGAGGAGGGGAGACACAAGGAGGCGGCACAGAGAGGACTGGAGGTGGGGAGGACACCAAGAAACAGCGAGGACTGAGTAACTTCGGACTCGTTAACTGTACACTTTCTAAAGTGTTTTGTACAACTAGAGACATGGGGGACCCCTTCCCTGAATGCAGCAGACACGCTGCATTCAGGGGTGCTTTCACTTTGGGGGGTGACAGGTCCTCTTTATTAATATACTTATGTGTGGATTACATGGATTTTTAGTGAGTTTTCACAGCGGAAATACACCAAACCACATATGTGTTTTTTACCTGCCAATTTTCTGTATCTAAAATGCATGTCTATGGAAAAAACGTACACATAAAATTCAACGTAGCTGCAAGAGAAATTGATAATTTGTGGATTTCCAACACACACACACACAATAGGCCAGTTTACATTGTGTAAGAAAAGAATTGCAGTGGGCAGGAGATCTCTATAAATCCTGTCCAGTTTCCTGGAACGGTAAGACGTTGATTTTTAAGAGAGCAAAATATGCAGCGTCAAGATCTCATCGTGGTAACACAGCCTAAGAGGTCACTAATAACAAAAGAAAAATATGACCAATATGTCAATCGCAGAGTAATAATATTTAGAGAAAATGGGTCCCTTACAGAGTATGAAGTAAAAATCCTACTTCTCTCCCCAATGAGTTTATTTCTAGGAAACTTGTCTCTCAAGAACCTTAAACCATACCTTCTTCATATTATTGAGAAAAATATGTTTTTTTACCTGTATTTAATCAGATGACATCGCTGAAACCGCAGAACTTCAAACCTACTCCCCTCACACTATCCCCACTCATTTATCACACTAACCAGCTTTCCATTCTTCTCCCTTTCCCCCTAAATCACAATTGTTTTCATGGATCTTGTGTACTTTATTGTATAGGTTAAAACAAAGAATATATATAAAGAAAATGCTGTAGATTAAACAATAAAAAAACAGTTACAACATCTATATATGCATTAGTCACAGCTCAGTACATTGTACATAATCATTCTACAGTGCCTTGTGAAAATGTTCAGCCCCCTTGAACTTTTCAACCTTTTGCCACATTTCAGGCTTCAAACATAAAGATATAAATTCTAATTTTTTGGTGAAGAATCAAAAACAAGTGGGGCACAATTGTTAAGTGGAACGAAATTTATTGGATATTTTTAACTTTTTAACAAATAAAAAACTTAAAAGTGGGGCGTGCAATATTATTCGGCCTACTTGACTTAATACTTTGCTGCGATTACGGCTGCAAGTCACTTGGGGTTTATCTCTATAGGTACCTTTACACGCCGCGACGGCAGGCTGGATACATCCCGCTACAGGCTACAAATGTAGCTTGTAGCGCCAATGTAGCCCGTCGTAGCGGCGTCTGAAGACGTGACGATACAGCCGGCAACAGATACATCTGTTTCCTAGCTCTGCTCGAAAACTGATGGCTACAACGCCGATGGTAGCGAGCTGTATCGGCGTGTAAAGAAGCAACGGAAGGGAACTCGGGACAGCCTGCGATGTAGCTAAGGCGTCACCTAGGCTCCGTGTTACCGCGCCCCATCTGCGATCATTGGTGGAAGATGGTACGGTCCGATTGGTTGTCGGCGCACAGGGCGGCATATTTAAGGAGCTGACGAGTCACACTACACAATTGCTCGAGCGTCAAGTATTAATCAGCCTCCTGCGATGCCTGGCCAATCATGGTATTATTGCTTTGTCCTATCAGCGTACGGACGTCTCGTAATCCACAATTGTAGCACGCCTATGTGCTGTCCCTGCTGCACCAGGTACGCCCATAGTAGCTGGTTGTAGCCGTGTGTAAATGAGCTACAGCTGCCTACTTGAGACACCCGGCGATGTAGCTAGCTATAGATGTAGCGTGGCGTAGCGCATCTTGTCGCGGCGTGTAAAGGTGATGCGTTGACCGTTTGTAACCGTTTGAGCGTGCTCGTGCACGTGAAGTAGCGGGATGTATCCAGCCTGCCGTCGCGGTGTGTAAAGGTACCTTAACAGTTTTGCACATCGAGAGACTGAAATTCTTGCCCATTCTTCTTTGCAAAACAGTGGGAGCTCAGTGAGGTTGGATGGAGAGCGTTTGTGAACAGCAGTTTTCAGCTCTTTCCACAGATTCTCGATTGGATTCAGGTCTGGACTTTGACTTGGCCATTATAACACCTGGATATGTTTTTTGAACCATTCCATTGTTGATTTTGCTTTATGTTTGGGATCATTGTCTTGTTGGTAGATAAATTTCCGTCCCAGTCTCAGGTCTTTTGCAGGCTCCAACAGGTTTTCTTCCAGAATGGTCCTGTATTTGGCTCTGTCCATCTTCCTATCAATTTTAACCATCTTCTCTGTCCCTGCTGAAGAAAAGCAGGCCCAAACCATGATGCTGCCACCACCATGTTTGACAGTGGGGATGGTGTTTTGAGGGTGATGAGCTCTGTTGCATTTACGCCAAACATATCGTTTTGCATTGTGGCCAAAAAGTTCAATTTTGGTTTGATCTGACCAGAGCACCTTATTCCACATGTTTGGTGTGTCTCCCAGGTGGCTTGAGGCAAACCTCAAATGAGACTTTTTATGGATATCTTTGAGAAATGGTCTTTGTAGATTTGCAGTGGTCTGCTACTCCTTCCATTTCAATATGATCGCTTGCACAGTGCTCCTTGAGATGTTTAAAACTTGGGAAATCTTTTTGTATCTAAATCTGGCTTTATACTTCGCCACAACAGTATATCAGACCTGCCTGATGTGTTCCTTGGTCTTCATGATGCTCTCTGCACTTGAAACAGAACCCTGAGACTATCACAGAGCAGGTGCATTTATACGGAGACTTGATTACACACAGGTGGATTCTATTTATCATTACCAGTCATTCAGGACATTGGATCATTCAGAGATCCTCACTGAACTTCTGGAGTGAGTTTGCTGCACTGAAAGTAAAGGGGCCAAATAATATTGCATGCCCCACTTTTCAGTCTTTTATTTATTAAAAAAGTTTAAAATATGCAATAAATTTCATTCCACTTCACAATTGTGTCCCACTTGTTGATTCTTCACAAAAAAATAGAATTGATATCTTTATGTTTGAAGCCTGAAATGTGGCAAAAGGTAGAAAAGTTCAAGGGGGCCAAATACTTTCACAAGGCACTGTATATGTGATCTGTAATCCTTACAAGCTCCACAGACTGATGTACTGATATACTGTACCTTAGAGAATGACCAGTAATAGTCTCTGCACACTATGGCATCACATGGCACTCATGGGACTACTTACATCTCAATCTTATTCTTGCCAATTGTCTGTGATTTCAAGCAATATCTTCACATTTGCACTGAAAAGTGATGGCATCTGCCAGACAGATTCTACTAGTGGTCCATATAAGACTGCTATTACATGCAAGCAAATGCCGGTTGGCTGTTTACATACAATGTCCTAATACTCATGTGCTGAACAGTGCAAGTCGATGGAGAAATATATGCTGTATTGTAGGGAGGGGTATAAGAAAACACACATTGCATATTTTTTTTGGATAACAAAATGGTGCTTAATGCAGGTTTCTTACTGTAATTAAAGCAGAATCCACATAGTGAGTATCAGTAAGAGGACTGGGCCAAACGACCGTATTTACAGTTTGAGTGCTATCTGTCAAAAAAATTGCATCGCATTCAGACCATTGTTATTTAATAAGGCAGTACACACATGAATGATTTGCTTTTAAGAATCAGATAGACTTGACCATACGTCTATGGTTCGTGAAAAAAAATCAGACATCACTCAGATGACATGTTCAGTCTGATTTTCACAGACTGACATAATGTAGAAGTTGGGGAAACATTTTTTTCTTTATTCCTGACTTAAGAAATACGGGTCATCCTCTGATCAGACTAGGGAAACTGATTAGTCAGATCGAGAAAAATACGGTACCATCACCCAGTCAAATGCTGATTAGCTTGGGAGCATATATATGGCCAGCTTTAATTTATTCCTCAAAGCCAGTCCCTTAATTTATAGCACTGCATGCCACAAATAATACAAGGAGCAAGAAATATCTCCTGAAGGTCAAAAGGGGAGCCAGCCTCAAGGGTGCAAGGGATGCTACTGGAACACACCCAACTACCGTATATAGAAGAAATATAGTTAGATCAGAAAAGAATTTTAGATCAATTGACAAGTCTGAGGCTTGTCCAAACAACCACCCATGCCAGTAGCAGGAAATTGCTTTAAGTCGTATTCTGAGTCCAATAAACCGCTAACACATACTCACGTATTGCTAAATTTCAGAGGTAGTTTTCTTTGGGTTTTTTCCTCATAGTGTTTGGCCAGCAGGCTAATAAATTCAGTCTTGAAGACCGATTCCAGCAAACTATCATACTCTTGTTCATGAAGAATGAAAAAGTCATCTTGGAATGTACTGAAAACAAAAATGTTTCATAAATTGCAATTAATGTCACTGAATATTTATATGGTTGTGCAGTGTTAATAATATAATGTGGTTGAGCTTTACATTAAAACATTGCATAATACTGCATACAAAAAAATATATAGTATGGTGAATCCACTGTTCTGGTGTATTTACTGCCTTGCAATTCTGATATTTAGAAAAGTCTATTGAAAAGTGTTGAGCTGAAAAGATTTGTAGGCCGCTGGACCACAACCTATGACCTGCCTCCTACCTGTTGGTATCTCCAGTATCTCTTCCAATTAGTAAGCCTGTTGAAACATCAACATAGAAGAGATGCATGCATGACATTGCATCAGGCCTACTGATCAGAAGACACATGGAGGGGGGATAACTGCAGGTAGGAAGGGGTTTGTATGACTAGTCCAGCAGCTGCAAACTAGGTTTCTAAATATCTTTTTGTTCAGCTCTAGATACAATGAAGGCTAAGTTTATGTTGAGTATATTATACCAACTTTCTGGTGAACTAGGCAATCAGCCTTTTGGCTGGACTCTGTTTTGCCAAGCTCAGTTTAAAAGGGTTGTCCAGCCTTGGGATACAAGTCTGCGTGACTTCAGACTTCTGAATCTTTATAGTTTGCAGTGTATGCACTGTCAGGATTCTCTGACTGCTCCGAAACGCGTCAGAATAAATCACACCATTATACCAGACTTCTTGGGTCCTGGTTTTTCCTTCCAGCAGCACGGATCACCGACACTTCGTCCTGTTTCCAGTTGTTTGCCATGTTGCACGTGGAGGTGTGGATCCAGCGGCAGCTGTACGAGCGCTAATACTGGGTTGTTGGTGTACACAACCGGGCCAGGTGAGCAAACTTCATTGGGCGATAGCCCCACTCCTCACTCTGCCTAGAGATAAGACCCTATGCACAATTTGTCTCACATTTTTTAGATAGTGTCAGGAGAGGGCAGTCATGTTACTGCGAGTATGCGGTTTGCATACTTTTGGCCACATTGCGACTAGATGTTTGCAGCCTCACTTGTATTGAATGAGGCCATTCACGTCTAACCAGGACATGACTGCATGTATACAAATCATATACTTGCAGTTACACTCCCGCTAGCTTCTGGTGCTGGCACTGGAGAATCCTTACAGTGAGCTGGACAACCCTGGATATATAAACCGTGATCTATAAGCATTAGAACATCACATGATGTGTAGTAGCCATCAGATGATAATGAGGAAATTTCTGCTTTTACTAGAAGAATCTTTAAGAAGCATAAAAGACAGAACAGATGTCAACGCATTAGAGTCACAAGGGCAAGAAAATACATGAAAGGTCTTCTAGATTCTCATTTCCAAGTAGACTTTTACTTGGATCAGGGAGCGGTCTTACTCATGACAACTGGCTAACAATCTATTGCAGATGTTTCATAGATGTCACACAAACAACTTTTAAATACACCAATACTGCTGTAATAATTCTAAAAAACATGGTCCTCACTGAATCTACCCTGAGAATATAAAGAAAGTGTTTAAATTATATACATTTTCACAATTTAAAAATAGATTTGAATTAAATTTCGATAAATCTTTTTTTACATGGTCATTCTAATTCTAGAAATAATACGTTGCAGCAATGACCCATTTCTGCTAAATCACTTAGTTTGGATTCAGTAAATACCTGACACAGCTTTCTGGTATGTAGACTTCCCCAATAAAATCTTTATAATGTTTCAAACAGGAACCTTACTAGAATTCCTAGTCTGCCCCCATGCAAAATGAAGGATAACCCCACCATGGTGAATGCAAACCAGCAACATCAATTAAAACAATACACTTTGAGTAAGCAACATTGTTTAAAACAGGTTTTTGCATTACATGTATTTTGCAAAAAAAAGGCAATTTTTTTAATATATATCATATCACAATTTTGTATTAGTAAACAAAATAGTTAATCTTTCAATTTTCACGCTGGCCACGTGGCACCATTTTTGGCTATTATTTCTGTCCTTCCAGGAAGAGTTTCGCAGTTATCTTCAGAGGTAGGATTACAATGACAGGTGACGTGTCACAGCTGATCACACAAGATCCACCTATCACAATAGTTGATGTCACACCTGATCCTGCTCCTCCTAATGGTGGGTTTACACGTCGCGATATCGGCGTCCAATTTCAATGAAAAGTCACGTGGTTCGATCGTTGGAGCCGATATCGTTCCTGCGTTGTATGGTGTGAAAGTCCAATACGATGCAGGAACGATGTCAATGCGATATCGGGGATTGAATGCGCGCGCTATTCAATGCTCCGATATTGAATGGAGATTGGAGCCGGATCGTGCTGTGTGACAGCCCAATTCCGATGTGAAGTTCTACGTCAACCATTCACTCCCATGTTAAATGGTCGTTCCTGGGTTGGGGGGTGTAGACATCGCACGGACGTTTGATTCAGAAATCGCAACGTGTAAACCTCCGATGCAATGCGGGAGAAATGTGCACTAAATGTGCGTTCCCGCGCCATTGAATTGCGATATAGCAACGATATTGAAACATGTAAACCCACCATAAGATCTTTGCACACACTCATTAGAGGGTTCAATACAGGGTCAGAGTCTGTTCATTGTAGCTAATGTCTGTGTATATTTTTTGAAACCGGAAGATAGAGTCTAAAAAAACCCTGTGTGAAAAGTGTAAAATTTCAATTTTTTTGTAATAAAATGTAAAAACAAAACCTGATTTAATCAATATGTCATTTTCTGCTGGCATATTCCCTTTATTAGAATGCACTGTTGATGTATAAGTATCCCAGGTGTAGCACTGCTTAGTGAATACCAACAAATGTGCAAGAACAATGATCTTTATTCATTAACTTGCCAACTGCTGTATTATTAATTTAAAAGATGTAACAACCCCCTGATGAAGCATTGTAGAAAACCATTCTGCCGCTCATCCCAACACATGTCATCGCTATGAATATTAGTACCTGGGTGATACAAGATAAGCTGAGGGCAGTGAATGACCCTCCACTACAGTTAAGTCTACACAAGAGATGGATATCCTTTCAGCAGGGGCCGTGTGGTCTGATGACACTGCTGACAGCTCGGTGTTTATAATGGATCTGCTTACTACTAGAATCTGTACATGAGATGCTTGAATGTCTATAAGTAGATTTGTTATTGACAGGCTTGTTTTTCAGGCAAGGTAAGAAAATACAATTATTTTACAAGCACATTAACAACCATCTATAAAAGACTACCACCTTTCAGGCTGTGTATATATACAGCATTTCGGTGGCTGAAAACCATAGATGCCCTATGACCCTTTGGTCTTTTCACTGCCTTCCTGCAAACTCACCTAATTTTGCGGTATATAAGGCTTAGGCAAAACGGCGACATTGTTGGCAACACAGGTTACGAGCCAAAGACTGCTGTATGTCGCTTCTACATCGCAGCATAATGCATACAGTTGGGTCCTGCAACCATCAAGGTATTGAATCTGCTATGAGCAAGTCAGATCCTGTAAGATTTGTTTTGCAACTCTAGTATTGGTACCTTGTGGGTGGTCACAGTGAGATCCCATTTACCTGCTTTAAGCAGCAATGCAGCAGTGACATGCAGAAATCTTTGTCAAAATGACTTGTGTCATGGCCAGACGTTGCCAAGTAGCCGCAACCTAAATATAGGTCAGTATTATCAGAATATCCATTCCATAAAGGTTATAATCCAGCAATCAGATTTGCCTTCATAACTTAGATATATTTTGGACCTATGACTGCTAAATCTTACTATTAAAGACAAAAGTTCCTTTAAGGCCCCTTTCACACAGGCGTTTTTAAAAAATGCGGTAGATTTACCGCATCTGCCGCATCTTCTGCCTAATGGTCACACTTGCGGCAAGCCCCATGCATTGTCTATGAGGCTTGCAGTCAGGTGCAGCAAGTGCTGTTTTGCCGGTTGCGGCAGATGCGACACTTGCGGCTGCGAAAAAGACTGCGGTCAGCAGCATTTTTTTTTCACGGCCGCAACTGCTGCAACCGCACTTGCCCGCAAGCCCCTTAGACAATGCATGGGGCTTGCCGCAAGTGCGGCCATTAGGCAGAAGATGCAGCAGATGCGGTAAATCTGCCACATTTTTACAAAAACGCCAGTGTGAAAGCAGACTAACAGGTATTTTCCCCATAAACACATTTTTCACTTATCAATAGAATAGGTGATAAATAGTGAGGATCCCACCAATAGAACCCCATCACTCACCAGAAAAGATTAAATTAAACAGCACAGTAGCACATGGCTAACGTGTCCTGAGTTATGTCTACTGGACTGACAGATAGCTGAAGACCGTTCATGACCACCTCTGATAGCCCTTAAAAATAACTAAAATGGCAGCCATATTCACACTAAGAATAGTAAGGAGGCACGAGATCCTGTTCTACTGAGAGTGTGGGGGTAACAGTGGTGGGATCAGCATCAATGACACACTTCTCACCTATGCATAAATACCGTAGGTATCTGTAAATAATATAATAATAATATTTATTCATTTATATAGCGCTATTAATTCCATAGCACTTTACATACATTTGCCACACTGTCCCCATTGGGGCTCACAATCCAAACATCCTATCCATATATCTTTCCAATGTGGGAGGAAACCGGAGTGCCCAGAGGAAACCCATGCAAACACAGGGAGAACATACAAACTCCTTGCAGATGTTGTCCTTGGTGTGAATTGAGCCCAAGACCCCAGAGCTGCAAGGCTTAAGTGCTTACCACTGAGCCACCATCCCACCCAAAATGTCTTTTGTAGAAAAACTTCTTTGATACGTTGCCTAGAATGTGGAAAAATGTCTTTATTTCTGGAAGAAATAAGACATTTTCAACACTGCTGTCTTATAGGGAACCTATTATGTCCTTTTTTGTTATGAAACCGCCCCCAATGCTATTTAGATCATGTAGTGTTTTTTAACAACTTTTTTTTAAATAAATGCATTAATCTCTGAAATTATATAAAAGTATCAAAAATGCTTTTTAGGATGAATACAATGATTTTTTCTTTTAAAAAGGTCATTGATGAACACAACATGATCTAAATAACATTGGGGGCATTTTAATAACAATAAAGGATTTGACAGGTCCCCCTAATGAAGAACTACGCGGGCTAATTTATTTCCAAGAGCAGTGTGTGTATATATACATTCAAAAAACGGACAGCAGCACATCCTTTTCAGTGATAAACATGTGGATTTATTCCTGGACTGCAATTATGTATATATATATACAGTATATATATATATATATATATAAAAAGAGAAAATGGAACAGCACAATAATATACTCATCGCGGTGCAAGTCCTGTGTATTAGTGTCCAAACCAATTCAAATAAATCAAGGAAAACAGGCAGCACTCCAGTTCAGGTGAATAAAGGGTTGTTTTTTATTCAGAGCCCATGTGGCACGACGTTCGGTGCACTAGGCACCTTTCTCAAGTACTTGAGAAAGGTGCTAGTGCACCGAAACGTCGTGCCACATGGGCTTGAATAAAAAACAGACCTTTATTCACCTGACTGGAGTGCTGCCTGTTTTCCTTGATTTATATATATATATATATATATATATATATATATATATATATATATATATCCGTATATACTCGCGTATAAGCCGACCGTGTATCAGCCGACCCCCCTACTTTTGCCCCAAACTGGGAAAAAATATTGACTCGTGTATAAGGGGTGGTGGACCCCAGCACAGGTATACAGGCCCCCCAGTGGTAGTATACAGCAGCCCCCAGTGGTATATACAGTAGCCTCCCCAGTGGTATATACAGGCCCCAGCAGTATTACAGAAGCCTCCCAGTGGTATATACAGCCCCAGCAGTATTACAGCAGCTCCCCAGTGGTATATACAGGCCCCAGCAGTATTACAGCAGCCCCAGTGGTATACAGCAGCCTCCCAGTGGTATATACAGACCCCACCAGTATATACAGCAGCCCCAGTGGTATATAGCAGCCCCAGTGGTATATAGCAGCCCCAGTGGTGTGGTATACAGCAGCCCCAGGGGTATATAACAGCCCCAGGGGTATACAGCAGCCCCAGGGGTATACAGCAGCCCCAGGGGTATACAGGCCCCCAAATGCTGGCACTCGTCCCCCCTGTGTGGTAAGGGCCCCCCCCCCGCTGCTTAACTTACCATCCCTGGTCTTCTGCACTGCACCGCACCAGTCTTCTGTGCTCCGTCCTCCATGCTCCCGTCCGGCTGCATCCGGGATCCCCGGCCGTCGCAGTTATGATTACGTCATCGTGCGACGGCCGGGGATCCCGGATGCAGCTGGACGGGAGCATGGTGGACGGAGCACAGAAGACTGGCGCGGTGCAGTGCAGAAGACCAGGGATGGTAAGTTAAGCAGTGGGGGGGGGCCCTTACCACACAGGGGGGCGAGTGCCAGCATTTGGGGGCCATTACCATATTGACTTGTGTATAAGCCGAGGGGGGACTTTTCAGCCCAATTTTTGGGCTGAAAAACTGGCTTATACACGGTATATACGGTTTATATATATATTCTCTTTATATCTAACTAGTTGTAGAGATATCTGTGTAAATGTGGAACATTGTTCTCTCCCTAAAGGTTTTCCTTACTTAGTGTCCGCCATGTGTAACTATTGTGCTATGTATTCACTACAGTGCACTACAGCTTTGCCCTAGGAATAATTTTCACTTTACATTATTCTTTATTAAGATACTAAAACAGAGTGTTAGGGAGAGACATCACAGGCAGGAAGGTCGCAGAGCACAGTTTATACACCTAGGTACAGATACTGACCTTAAAGACACAGAAAGAATACGCTCCACATCAATCTTCTTTTTCACCACCTCCTTCACTACTCCTTTCTCTGGTCCCTGTTTTACTTTCTCTCTCCCAATGAGGTACACAGATTTTGGGGTCAATATAAGGTCTCTTTTTATTGCCTTTTAAAAATGAAAACAACAGTTGTGTTTAATGTGGGTTACCATAAACATTTTGAGCTCATTATTTCACAATATAGCCTTATAAGGCCCCTTTCACAACAGGCGGTTTTGAAAACTGCAGCAGATTTACTGCATTTGACGCCTAATGGGTCCTCCATGCATTGTCTATGGGGTTTGCGGTCAGGGCGGCAAGTGCAGTTTTGCCGGTTGTGGCAGATGCAGCACTTGTGGCCGCAAAAAAAAAACGCGCTCATCAGCGTTTTTATTTGTGGCCGCAGCTGCCGTAATCGCACTTGCTGCACCTGACCGTAAAGACAATGCATGGGGCCCGCCGAAAGTGCGACGCAAGTGCGGCCGTTAGGCGGTAAATGCAGCAGATGCGGTAAATCTGTCGCATTTTTTCAAAAACGCCAATGTGAAAGCAGCCTAAACATTACATTTATTTTAAATAATCAGGTCAAAATCAACAAAATCTTACAGATGTAAAGAATTGTCTATAGGAAAACCTCAAGACAGATTTGTTTAATTTAACACATTAATGCAATCAGAAATTTGACCTTTCAGCTGTTAAAAGAATCTGACAGCAGGGTTTTGCTATAAAATGTAGAGACAGCATGAGGTAGGGGCTGAGACACTGATTACAGAGATATGTCACTTATTAAGCTGTGTGCCGTTTTAGTACAATGAGTGTTTATCATCAGGAGAGGATTCCTGCCCAGACTTGTTGTGCATGAAACTTTGCAGCCCCAGAAGTGATTAGCAGCTTACTCTCACTATACAATGTACACAGAAAGCTGTCATGTGGGCGTGATTAACTGTCTGAGCTCTGCTACCTAATACATCTAAAAACTCTGATTATGTCATAACTGCTGCACCCAGCAATCGAAGTGATACATCACTGGAATCAGGACCTCTTTTCATATACTATGCTGCTCTCAGAAGAGGTAGCAACATCATAGTGACAGAATTTCTTCCATCCTGATGGCTCCATCACTTAGTAATGACTTTATGAAAAGACAAAGTCATGTAGAAGTTCCTTTTTTTAGATTTATACGGTTAAAAACAAACACAAATTATAGCTAGCGTTTTGATTTTTTTTTTTTTAAGAACAGAAAGACTTCCTAACAATTGTCATGCTCTATTTGTTTTCTGTTTGTGGGGCATGGTTGTTCCAATAAACTTTGCATAAATCAATAGTTCAGGTTAACATAAACTTTGTATCTTATCGAGAAATCTGCTTCATTCTCCATTTCTCAGCCACTTATTTCCCTTTCTCTGGCTCCTGAATTCACTTTGAAAAACAACTGAAATCCAACTTTGTCATACAAGATGGACTGCCAGCTCACTGAGGTGTCAGGTTACACAGCCTTAAGCTATGGAGAGAGGGAGGAGAGTACAGTAGGATGGTGGAGCACTCAGCAGAGTCATAGACCAGGCAGACACAGGGAGAATGAGCTGTGGCTGGAAGACATTATAGCAGGCACGACGTCGAAGAGAACTTAAAATTAGAGATTGAGATTGTAGAAGAGAAAATCTGGTGAAAAGTGCCGGCCGTGAACTGCGCCATACCTCATGGCCATATTACAACTTATGCTGAAATTTTACCTACAATAACAGGAACTGTATCCTACAACCCTCTCACAGACGTTGATCACCAATTGGCATCCACTTTGTCCCCAATCTTCTAATCTCAGCTATTCTAGAATTATTACACTGCAATTGCTGAAACTGAAAAACACTTTTCTTATTAATTACCTTAGATCTTCGGTCATATTTGGTGACAGTGTCAGCAAAATCCACTTTTTCACGTTTTCCCAAAAATTGCCGGAGCTCGGGATGGTCTTCCATACCAATGTAATCACCAATAAAATTCCTGTTTATACTATTCCGTCTTCTCTCTTTCTTGTTGAGGAAAAGGTCTGAGGCTGGGAAAAAAATACTAATTTTTTTAGAAAAGAAGTACGGTAAATAATGAAACAGATTATATCCACACAAATATACAATCCTACCTAGATTACACAATATATCTTAAAAAACTGTAGTGAAATCGGAGGTTATACCATAATACTGAAATCATGCAAGTTTGTTATTGCTGTAATGGTGATTATGTGTAAAATCAAGTTTCTACGTAATTTTTACCCTAAATGAATGCAGTGAAAACAACACTCAAAAACAAAGGTAGAATTACATGTCCTGGTTGTCCATAGACAGCACAGTCTGGGCTTAACCCATACTGTGCTGCCTACGGACTCCAGGACATGAAAATTCCGGGTAAGAAATGTTTATCTTTTTTCACCATTTCATCAAACTTGGATATTTTCCCTGTTTTTTATTACATTGTAAAATGTAAGATATCATTCAAAACCAGAACTTAGCCTTCTTAGCTGTATTGAGATTAAAAAAAAGGATGTCTCGCTAAAGGAAAATGTGAAAGGCCAAAAATGAAAGAAATCCATATAAGGCTGGGTTCACATTTGCGGACCTCTCCGCAGCGTTCTGCGGAGGGGATCCGCAATGTGACCGCAGCGGTTGCTAGCTCCTATCTTTATAATGGGAGCGCAGGGTGCTGCGCTTGACAGCGCATGATGGTGCGCACCCATTCACTCCCATATGTGATCTGTGCGCAGGCGGATGCTTGCGCACAAATCACACAGTCTCGTCCGCACCAGGGACGCGACATGTTGCATTCCTGGTGCGGACGAGACTGTGTGATTTGTGCGCAGGCATCCGCCTGCGCACAGATCACATATGGGAGTGAATGGGTGCGCACGGTCATGCGCGGTCAAGGCAGCACCGTGCGCTCCCATTATAAAGATAGGAGCTCGCGGCCGCTCAGCACAGGAACATTTTTTTTTTAATCACATCCAATTGTGGAAAGTATTATTATTCCAAGATCTGTTGATTAAAGTTAACTTTGTCTGTGAGAAAATTGCTTTAATGGGTTGACAGTGACTGTATATATACAATTTGCATACTTGTGGTCATATGCTAATGAGACATGTCCAACTATTCTTAATTCACTTCTATAGAGAGAAGCCGAACATTCATGGTGGGTTTACACGCTTCAATATCGTTGCGTTATCGCAACTCAATGGCGCGGGAGCGCGCAATTAGTGCACGTTTCTCCTGCATCGCATTGGATGTTTACATGCTGCGATATCGGAATACAACGTCCGTGCGATGTCTACGGCCCCAACCCAGGAACGATCCTTTAACATGGGAGTGAATGGGTGATGTTTCAAATCGCATCGTAGTTGTGCGTTTACACAGCACGATCCGGCTCCAATCTCCCTTCAATATCGGGGCATTGAATAGCACGCTCATTCAATCCCCGATATCGCATTGACATCGTTCCTGCATCGTATTGGACATTCACACCATACAACGCAGGAACGATCTCGGGTCCAACGATCGAGCCACGTGACTTTTCATTGAAATCGTACTACGATATCGCAACGTGTAAACCCGCCATCAATTGTTCACACCAATTCAGAGCCTTAGGGCCACTTTACACACACCAACTTATCTGTCCAACTTCTGAACAGATCTCTGGTTGCAGTGGAATCATGGACACATTGCTCCATTTTGTGGCTGTGTACAAATGGAACAATGTGTCCATGATTTCACTGCAACCAGTAAGTTGTTCAGAAGTTGGACAGATAAGTTGGTGTGTGTAAACTGGCCCTTAGAAACCCAATTATAGTCAACAGGGCCCTTATGCTTCAGCTTGTATCAACTTTGTAATGGTTCACAAAACACAGGTGTGAACAAAACCTTGTCTTAAAGGAACATACTATAACATAGTAGTAATAATAATGATAATAACAACAATAATATTCAATATAAATACAATTTAGATACAATATCATACCTTGTTCTCGCATCTGAACATACTTTTTCCTGGCAACATACTTCCTCCAGGCCTTCTGTATTGTTCGAGCATAGCCATCATACTTCCTCTCACGCATCTCCTCCAAGAGAAATAGCTAGGATAGGAATAAGATGAAAATTTAAATTAGGAACAGGTCTCTCATATACATGCTTGATGCTTTGCTGCAGGACTATAATTAAGACCATAAAATCGTATAATATAAATGCACACTGATTTGTAAAGTGCTGCGGAATATGTTGGAGTTATAGAAAATATAACTACTAATTCCGGCTTCACACTGCGGCAAGATCCAATCTGGGGCTGTCCGGTGTAAACCAGACAGCCCCGGAACACATTTTGGCCAGATAGTATCCTATGGGACAGATGGAGCCGGATGGCAGCTCTCTGCCAGCCGGTTTTCATGTGTCCGGGTCAATCCGGGATGAATCGGATTTTTCTTCCCGGACACAAAAATGCTGCTCCCCAAATCGGATCCTCCCGGATTCTCCCGGATCTGGGACAATCCGGCACTACATAACATGGGAGGCTATGGGGCCTGATTGCCCCGGTCAGGGAGGATCCTGGAACTGGACAACTGCGGCTGCATGCCGCTGTTATTTCAGGACTGCGGCTAGCTCCCTGTTGCAGTCTTGAATCATCAGCAGCGGCAGCTGCGTCTGGGTGCACACCGGACCGGAGGGCATAGTAGCCCTCCGGTTCTGTGTGCTGATCCAGTCTGAGGCTGTCAGGTTCATCCCAAACAGCCCGGATCGGACGTTGCCGTGGTGTGAAGCCGGCCTCACACCACTACTACCACCTCCACTAGGCACAAAATAGCTGTAAATAAGGATGCATATAGTATTCTACCACGGTCCTTAAATTACGTTGTAGAGTGTCTCTCCTTTGTATGACATTCGTTATCCTTCATAATGTCATTTGTGTACAGTTTGGAACTGAAATGTCGAACCTAAACAAAAATGAGTAATGTTCTAATATAAAACTACAGTGATCTAGATGACTGTTTTGGCAAATTGTTGCAATTTATTTAATTTATTCTCCTAAGTAACCACTTAAAAGGAAATGAGGTACAGAACTTTTAAACCCTAGCCTCCTCAGCCAATATTTGTTTTTAAAATTTTCATTTCTGCCTCTCGCTAATCGTACAAGACTCCTCACTTTCTTTTTCTAACTAAGGCTACATTCACATCTGCAATTATTGCAATTTGTGGCAGATCCGGCAGATGTCACCACATCTTCTGCCGTGTAACGGCCGACTTGCGGCACCGATCGGCAAGCCCCATTAACTCTCTATGGGTCTTGCGGTCAGGTGCGGCAAGTGCGGTATTGCCAAATCCGGCAGGTCCGGCACTTGCAGCAGCGAATTTAAAAAAACGCTGTTAGCATCATTTTTTTTTGCGGTGCCGCAAGTGCTGCAAGTGCCGGATTCGGCAATACCGCACCTGACTGCAAGCCCCAATGATGTCAGGTAGAATCCTGCTGCTTCAGGTTTTTTCCTGACATCATTGAAGTGAATGGGCAAAAAAGCTGAATCCTGAAAGAATCAGGGTTTTTACCTAAAATAAGGGTCCTTTCACATCAGCGTCTTCCGCTTGAATGCGGCAGATTTACCGCATCTGCTGCCTAACGGCCGCTTGCGATACACCTGCGGCTAGCCCCCATTCATTCTCTATGGGGCTTGCAACAGTTGCGGCAAGTGCTGTTTTGCTGCGATCCGGCACTTGTGGCTGCGCAAAAAAAAAGCCCCGAAGAGAATCAATGGGGGCTTGCGCAGCTCTACCACAAGTTGGCAATTAGGCAGGAGATCCGGCAGATGCGGTAAATCTGCCAGATCTGCCGCATTCAGCAAAAAACACTGATGTGAAAGAACCTTTACTGATTTTCCTGAGTTGAAAAAAACACAAGTGTGAAACCAGGCTTAGAATACTGAAGCATTAAGGTCTACTTTTACTGGAATGAAGGGGTCTACACCAACACCTGAAAAACAACCCCATAGAACTATCCTCCACCACCAAACTTTACAGCTGGCACAATGCAGTCAGTCAAGTGTCACTATAAGTCATTTGCCAAACCCAGACTGACAGGTAAAGAAGCGCGAGTCATCTCTCCTCAGAACACGTTTCCACTGCCCCAAAGTGATCTGCCACTTGCTGTGCTTCCTAAACACTTCCACTTTTCCATAATACAACTCACAATTGATTGTGAAATTTCTTCCCTTCTGATTGTTGCACAAACTTGTTACACGGGTGACATCTTATTAGGGTATGTGCCCACAGGACGTTTTTCCTGCATTTTTGTTGCGTTTTCGCATGCAGATTCACCCTTAGTTTTATGGTAATGTATGGTAAGTTGTTCCTGTGGTTGGGCTTCCCAGCAAAACCAATGTGTTTCATAGAAACGCTGTGCCCACACATTGTTTTGCAAGTGTCAAATACCTTCAGTTTTGCTGCAGATGGGAAAGAATGATCATGTTCTAATTTCCCTACGTTTCTGCTGCAGACAATGGCAAAAACGCTGAAAGAACGCAGCATCCCAACTGCAGCAAAAATGCAGTAAAAATGTGCAAAAAACACGATAAAACCGCAGGACCTGAACGCAGAAAATCTCCTGGCAAGAGAACTCTAGAGATCCTTGAAACAAGTACCGGTTTTGCTGTGTTCAGGACTGTTGGAAAAAATTTTCTGTGGGCACCATACCCTTATGGTACATTTACACGGGCCACAGGAAGGTAGGAACAGGCAGGCATCGGACACAATTGTGCCTGTTGCCTTGAAAAGACCACGATGTGGCTGCGTGTAATTCAGGACTTTCCTTCCTTCAGGGAAGACACAGGAAGGAAAGTCCTGAATTACACGCAGCCACATCGTGGTCTTTTCAAGGCAACAGGCACAATTTGTGTCCGATGCCTGCCTGTTCCTACCTTCCTGTGGCCGCGTGTAAATGTACCATTACAGTACTGTGCTCAAATTCAGTGATCTCTTTAGAATGGCCCATTGTTTTACTAAAGCTTGTATAGACAGAGTGCATGAATTAGTAGTGGATTTTTATAAGTATAAAGGCCACTTTACACACACAGATATCTGTGACCAACTTCTGAACAGATCTCTGGTTGCAGTGAAATCATGGAAGATTGTTCCATTGTGTACACAGCCACAAAATGTAACAATGTGTCCATGATTTCACTGCAACCAGAGATCTGTTCAGAAGTTGGACACAGATATCTGTGTGTGTAAAGTGGCCTTAAGGCAATGAATGAAAACCTGATTTCGATGATTAAGACTTGTCCCAATACCTTTGTCTATGTAATTTAAACAAGTGACACCAACAAAGACAATGATTCAGTTCATCATAGAACGATTGTCAGTATACATCTTCATGTTACTTTGTATTACAAATCGGAATATCAGTATACTGAAAAAAAAAAGAATTAAAGAATTTGTATTCCATGCAGGATTCCTGCAAACAGAAATCTAATACTGGTGTAGGAAAATCATTGGTGGTTTTGAGTACAGTCACAGATGACAAACATCTTCAAGATCTACTTTAGATGCAGGAAAAACTGACTACATATTATTATTGTTTGTCTTTCCTCTTTCCATCATACTCCTTCTAATCTCTGTTGCAACATCTATTATGGCATATTATGAAGCATACAACCATTCACTTTGCAGGGATGTAGGTTTAGCAATCAGTGACTTAAACTTGAACGATCATGAGATACGACCATTGTAACCAGTCAATATGTCTTAGCAGATAGATCTATCTTCTAAAGTCAATTCTGTCACTGGAGATGTTAAGATAGACAATGGGGCAGGCTTGGATGAAAGAACATTCAGCCAGCCATCTTCACACACATGGTCATGAGTTGACAATAGAACTGCTGTCCTGTACTGAGCACAAACCAGAGGAAGACCTGAAAGGGTGCTAGAGATTGGGGAAAGTGGAAACCTGCGTAAAAAGAACACCACACAAGCGTTTCCAAACATTTACAAGCAATTTATAAGCACTAGGGTAAAAGGTAGTGAAGGGAAATAAAAAATAAAATAGGAAAAATAATGAATGGCTGTGTACAGAATATGCGCAGGATCAGAGCAGTAGAATATATAGACTGCAGGAAAAAAAATGTCTTTTTTTTATTCATCTGTAACCCATGAATTATCTGAAGTAAAAGTTGTACAATAAAAATGCTATTGGCTAATAACAACCTATTAACCCAATGGCTCTGTTCTGAACGGCTATTTTATACGAAAAATAGTTTCAAAATAGTTGTGGTAATGTGTTTTTTCTTATAAACCACGTTCTATTTATTCAGGTGTAGTAGATGTATTGTCCATCGGTAACTACCACAATCGGGAAAAGCCACCAAAGAGCAAACTTGGAAAATGGTTCAAAGGCACAGCACAGAAATGTACTGTCAGATCAGCTAAGCTAGATCTTTTGTGGTAGCTAAGCCAAACAAAGAAGAAAAAGAAAAACCATGTCCCGATGTGACCTGTAGGGGACCTGAGATCAGAAGGTCACAACACATAATTGCTCACAGATCCTCCTTGCTACCTGCTTGACTATTATCACATATTTGAATGGCTTTACTTTCCTTTGGTGCCGAATCTCAGCTGTAATACTTTTGGGCCATGCCTTTCTACTATCTATACATACTCCTGGATGCCATCCAGTACTGATCACATTTTATATGCTGACAACTTTGAATAAGCCTGTCTCTGGAGAAGCTTAGGATTTCCTTGTTGTTGCTTCAGCGAAGTTTCTGCTGGAGCATATGAAAATTGTTGTTTGTTGTGCATTTTCCCATCTGTCTTACCTACTTCGTATTGTTTATTGTAGTAGCGAGTCCAGTGCCTTGCTGGCCTGCAGACTAGTCACGGTGAGTCCAGCACCAGATAGGACCTAGGCACATGATAGCAATGAGTGTGGGAAGGATCCGTAGAGGGACAATAGGGGAGTGCAGCGTGCAGCCTCAGGTGAGTGGTAAGAGGTGACCACTCACCCCCTCTCCCCAACATCAGGGCCTTCTCTTATCTTCCCTGATGTTCACATCTGTGTTGTGCTGGAAGCTGAACATTCCCTGTTCAGGTGTGACATATAGAGAGGCAGAAAGAAAATTACCGTATATACTCGCATATAAGCCGAGTTTTTCAGCCCAAAAATTGGGCTGAAAAGTTACCCCCTCGGCTTATACACGAGTCACTGTATACTGTATACAATGTATACAGTATACAGTGCCCCGATCTATATACAGGCCCCCCCCCCGCCGCAATCCTGTAAAGGAAGAGATTAGTATACTTATCCCTCCGCTGTCCCGCTGCCGCTGTCCCGCCGCCGCTCCTCCATCTTCATCCAGCGTCTTCCGTCTTCTTCCGGGTTCCTCCGATGGTCGCAGGCAATGACGTCAGCGTCGTTACCACAAGAAGGCTGCATAGCAGAGCGGAGGGAGCCAGGCTGGGGGCATGAAATTTTATTTCAAGATCACGCCCATGGGGGCGTGATAAAGGATGCTGGAGGCTGTAAAACAATACGCCCAGGCGGACTATTGCATATAGCCCCCTTTTATTATCATCCTAATGAGTAAGTATAAAAATATTTTTTAGCAGATTGAAAGCAATCATTTAGCAGAGAGAGGGATGGTTATAATGGTAATAGGAAGGTGCAGGGACATGTATTGATAGGTTAGGTGGCTTTTCGGAGGTGACAGGTTCCCTTTAACCTATCTAGAAATTTCCTCTATAGATGTCTGCAGCTATCCATATCTTATTTTGTCAGCACACCCACTATTGGACAACCAGGGATCTACATATTGCTTTGCACAGAAGCTCTGTGTTACCCACCTACCAGCACTTAAAACCAATTTGCATAATAATTTGGAACATGGTGTAAGTGTGATAAGGTTTTTTTTGTCAATGAAACCCATTGATGGTATTGTGTCTCAGGGTTCTTTGGATCACTGAAATCCATCTCAGATACCTGTGATAATTAGTTTGGCAGGTGAACCCAATAAAAGGAAAACTGGGTGTTTCCACAATATTACGCAGGCCACAGTTTTCAAGTAACATGGGAAAGAAAAAGGATCTCTTTGCTGCCGAAAAAACAATAAATAGTGCAATGCCTTGGACGAGGGAACATTAGATATTGCACGAAAACTGAAGTGTGATCATCATATTGAGAAGAGATTTGTGGCTGATTCTGAGCACAGATGTGTTTGTGCAGATAAAAGCAAAATGATGAAGGTTTCTGCCAGGCAAGTTCATCGGATTAAGAGAGCAGCTGCTAAAAAGCAAACCAGCAAACAGATATTTGAAGCTGCTGGTGCCTCTGGAGTCCCTCGAACCTCAAGGTGTAGGATCACTTCAAAGGCTTGCTGTATTGCATAAACCTACTATTCTGCCACCCCTAAATAGTGCTCACAAGCAGAAACGGTTGCAGTGGGCCAAGACATACATGAAGACTAATTTTCAAACAGTCTTGTTTACTGATGAGTGCCGAACAACCCTGGATGGTCCAGATGCGTGGAGTAGTGGATGGTTGGTGGATGGCCACCATCTCCCAACAAGGCTGCGACGTCAGTAAGGAGGTGGAGGAGTCATGTTTTGTGCCGGAATCATTGGGAAACAGCTGGTAGGCCCCTATAAGGTTTCTGAAGGTGTGAAAATGACCTCTGCAAAGTATATAGAGTTTCTGACTGAGAACCTTCTTCCATGGTACAAAAAGCAAAAACGTGCCTTCAGGAGCAAAATCATCTTCATGCATGACAATGCACCATCTCATGCTGCAAAGAATATCTCTGTTCAATTGGTTGCTATGGGCATTAAAGGAGATAAACTCATGATGTGTCCACCATCTTCCCCTGACCTCAACCCTATAGAGAACCTTTGGAGTATAATCAAGCAAAAGATCTATGAGGATGGGAGGAAGTTCACATCAAAACAGCAGCTCTGGGAGGCTATTCTGACATCATGCAAAGAAATACAAGCAGAAACTTTCCAGAAACTCACAAGTTGAATGGATGCAAGAATTGTGAAGGTGAGATCAAAGAAGGGTTCCTATGTTAACATGTAACTTGGCCTGTTAGGATGTTTTGGAGTTAAATAGCTTTTTAGTTCAGTGAATGTGACCTCCTAATGCTGCATATTCAACAAATGAGCATTTTCAGTTCTTTACAACATATCAAATGTTTAGAAACTCTACTGTGCCTAATAATTTGGAACAGTGCATTTAGAGTTTTTATTAATTTTGAAGATTATACTGTTATCATTGGGAGGTTTCTTCAATAAAATTTGATGCATACTCTAACGGGTGATGACTTTTATTACACTGACTGTCATTTGCACCGACCATTTAGGAAAATCAGAGAAAAAGAACTTTGTATAATAATTTGGAGCATGGTGTATACATCATAATAAGTGCTTATAAATATATATCTTTATTAAACAAGAACCTTTATGAAATATTATTCAACAATATTAAAGAGAAAATACACATTCTTATAAAACAATCATATCTAAAGAGTAATAAAGAAAGAGAAAACCAGGTACCAGAGTCCAGAGCAGGGTGAGGTGCACACAAGATACTGTATCATAAAGCATTCTCTTCACAGTATGCAAATCATGGGTTAAACAAGCTATAAAGGGCAACTGCAAAATTCTCATGTCAAAGGGAACCTGTCACCTAGTTTAGACTCTCTAACTTATCACTACCAGTCCCTCTAGCTTCCTACTACATTCCTAACCATCCCTCTCTGATCTAAATGTGCATTATAAAATTGAAAAAAAGTGATTTATCACTTCACAGACGTGCGGATGTTCCTGGATGGCTGACCGACGGGTGGGCAGTCTCTCCAGGTCCACTCTCCTTGCTGCTGCAATCATGCCCCGGTGGGCGTTATTATTCATTCAGGAGGGTACTGCTGATTTAAAATTCCCACCTCTATCTTCATTGTGAAGACGCGCCGGCCACATGTAATTTCTGGTCTGGTTTATTGTGGGGGGTATTGGGTGTACATGCTGGCTTCGGAATGCACAATGTTCATGCTCTGGAGCCAGTTTGTACGCCAATACACCCATCACACTACGCAGGACCAGAAATGATGCACTGACCGCTGCATTGCCAAGCGGTGATGTCATCCTTGGAAAGCGTTACAGTTACTATGGCAATGCTGTCAGGTTGAGCTCAGTTACCGGAGGCTATCCCCGATGGCTCATACATTCAGTGGGGCTAGCGGCCGGGGTAATTAGCTCACCCTGACAGCGTTGCCATAGTAACTGCAACGCTTTTCAAGGGTGACGTCAACACTTACAGCACAGACATTGGAGCACAGCCATAAGTGAGAGAAGCGCCCACTTTACAGTGTGCTCCAATGTCATTCTGTGCCTGTTCTCTCTGGCAGCAGAATGTTTGTCTGATGGCAGAGAGATATAGCAAAGCTGAAGAAGATAAGAAGACGTGGATTACATCAGATTTTTACTCTAATGAAGATGGAGTTCCTAAATGTGTTTTGTGTTTTATTCCCAATAAAAAAATGTTTTCTCTGTGTTGTGTTTTTTTTTACTGTTTACTAGAAATTCATGGTGGCTATGTCTAATTTGGTAGCTCACCGAATAACAGATATAAGAAATCCTAGTGTATACAAATATTCAGCAAAGGTGTTACTTCTAAAATATAACTGTTAATGGTTTCTCTAAAATAGGAACGATCAGTCCTAACACATACAGTCGAGCAATAGATACAATCAGAAGGGGAAAAGGGGGAAACAATGACCCTGTTCCTTCCCTGGCTTGCGCTGCCTGTCACCGGAGTTTTCAACACGTAAAAACCCTAAAAAAGGTGTCCCCGTACCACGACGGCTATCCCTGCTGTCCCTTATGGTGATTGGGAGTGGGTAATATCAATCTTACTGGACTCCCCCGTTGCCCATGATAATTAGAGGGTCCACAAAAAGTATGTATGCACAAGGTCAATCCCAGCAAGTCCGGGTCAATCCCTTAGACTCAGTGGTGATGAAAAAATGCCACTTTAGGAATACTTAACCCATGTAAATGGTGGTATGTCCTATAAATCCTATTTGTTCCTTTGGGGAGGCGTTTTACACTGTGGTGGGTACCTAACTGTATAAGGTAACCCCTCTTCAACTGGTATTTGTGGTGTTACCTACACACACCACCACCTCTTCCCAAATGGTTTCCCACCATGTACTAGATTTAGTCAATTCCTTGCAAAAATGGATTGCCTGGTGCTAGGGTGCAAGTAAATACCACTCTTCCCTATATCGACCAAGGTCAGCAGGACCTATAGCAGGCAAGGCAAATGGTACACTTCAGTCATCTTTAGATCATAGGTATACTCATCTTATCCTGTAGTTCGACACTCTACGCGTTTCCCCCACCATAGATATAAAGATGGGTTCATCAGGAGTAAATGACTATGTTGTGGGGCCTGATCTTCCACCCCAGGTCGCCCAGGGTAGGGTACTAAAGCTCTCCCTATCACCCCACTTCACAGTGGATGGCTGACAATACAAAGCTAGTATTAACCGCATTATTACCCAACCTGCCATTCCCATCAAAGCCACTGGAAGAGCCGGATAAAGCGACTGGGAATGTAAAAGCATACTGTCACAGGTTCCTTCTCCAGAAGATAATTAACAGAGAGAGAGAGAGATGAGTGAACAGCCCAAGAACCTTTATTGCATGCAAACTGAAAGGTCCATAAAACAATCCACCGCACAGAGGGTAAAATAGTCCAGGAACACTGATATAATCCAGTAGTGGGATAAATGCCCCCGGGAGATGAGACTCACAATCTTTTGCTTATGACAGTGCAGCTCCAGCTGCTTCTTCTGTATAGGGGAACTCCAGCAGTATATTCCAGGGTAAACAGGGTGACTTCAAGTCTTTTTGAGGAGTTGGCCTCAGCATCCCACACAAAGAATCAATTTTACTGGCTTCCCTGTTCTCCCCAACCACCTCCCTATATCCAGGGGCAGGCAGACAGGTTGGTACCTCAGCTATTGAGGCACTACACAGGGTGATCTGAAGTATTTGCAGAGCAGAGGGGTTTTGAATGGACAAGTCAGGACATGTCAACAAGGGTTCATCAAGAGGCAAGAACACATCCAGGTGATAAGGGCAGTTTCACACTAACGTTTTTTGGTATCCGTGTGAATCCAGCTTAAACTGGATGTTCCCGCATCCATTTTCGTCCCCATTGACTTTCAATGGGGCCGCAGGAACTTGCGGGTGCATCCAGTTTTTCCCATTACCCCCTGATCCGGGTGTCGACAATTTTTACACAGACCGAAAACTGTGTCAAAAACCATGAACATCTGGATTCGGGGCACTCGGGGTTGATTTAAAATGTGGCTCTATGTAAACCAGACCTGGCAGACTCTAAATACCACCGGATTCGGGTTTTTGAACGGTGCATGCGCAGAACACAATCCTAAATGACGTGACTCTATGGGGGTGTGTCATTTTCCCCTGGATTTGGCGGAAAAAGGTATGTAACTGGATGCGCACAGATCAGTGATAATATCGGTGTGGGTGCATCCAGTTTGTCTATTGCAGGGGATTCCGAGGGATTCTAAAAAACGGTAGTGTGAAAGAGCCTAATTTAACTTGCTGCAGATAAATTAATAGAAATTTCAGTGCATGTCCCATTCACATTGAACAAACTTACACTGAAAATATATCCCCTTAAAAATATAAATACTTTATTAGAAAGAGCAAGGCAATCTGGATCTGCTGTGTGAATACTGCCTTATTCATTTTAAAAAGTTATTTTACCTTCAGTCTCCTGCAATAATATTTATTAAGAGTGCTTATATAGCACCAACATATTCCGCAGCGTTTCACGGTTACAATCATTATTACATTCATTGGGGCTCACAATCTAAATATCCTGGAGTAGGGAAGGAAACCAGAGTAAAAAGAGCAACCCACACAAACACGTAGTACCAAGGTGCATTCAGACCACCATATACAGTAAATCCTAGCAAGATTGGACCACAATGAATGAACTTGGCCGCAGGTCTCTGACCCGAGCTTGACAGCTTCATATATATTTCTATGGAGCCGTTAGGCTCAGATCGGGAGACGCATGGTCAGTCGGAGCATTGCAGTCTGATCTCGGAAAGATTTATACAGTCGTTTGAATGGACCCTTACAATTCTAAACTACTCACCGACTCTGGAGCTTTGATAAAGATTTTGGTTTTTCCAAGCTGAAACTGGTCAGCGTCCATATTAACAGAATGCAGTAAGTGGAGGACACCTTTCTTCTCGTCTCCTCGCCAGGAAGGCCAGGTTTCTTTGGTGAGAATAGCGTATCTGTAAGGGCAAATTTGCGACATAATTAAACATCTGTTTCTGTCAAAGATAAAGCCATCTGTCATTATGTCTTTTAAACCTATAGTAATCTTAATATTTTTATAATTCTTCTGAATTGTCTGCCAAATAATATTTCCATTTTTTCTCTTTGTTATTAAGCTCTTAACATGGATTGGGCCCTATCTTTTTACATATTAAAATGAAGAAGGTAAAGGTTCAGGGCATCTGGAGCACAAGCCCCAAAATGCATGAACTTTTGACATTCATATGACTAAGGATCTCTATAGGAAACATAGTAGCAATTCCTGACTGCGTACTTTGGAAATCCACCTTTGTAAAAAAAATATCATTTTTAGCCCCACAATTTAGTAGCAGAAAATATATTTTTCTGTGGGGTGCTCCCAATATCCAGGAAATATGTCCAGTATAGTAATATGGAAGATGATTTATTGACAAAAATGATTAATAACTCGTTTTGGTCTACTGTATAGTCTTCGTTAGGTATAATAATTAAAATAGTTTATTATTAAAGTGCAAGGTCTTAGTCTAAATCTAATTACAAATATTTCCTATTGGAAGTGAAACACCAATCAGGTCCCCTGCTCTGTATATGGCAATGGCAATCTAAAGGCAATGTGACAATCCAAACCAGAGCCATGAATTAGAGACTTCATTATAATATCCTTTGTCTGAGCCAGAGTAAGGGCCGCTTTATACGCTCAGATATATGAAACGATATCGTTGAAACGTCACGCTTTTTTACATCGTTCAAACAATATCGTTTTTGAATCGTTGCGTGTAAACGTCGGATATCTGAAGGTAAAATCGTTAGATCGTTCATCATAAATTTGAGATCCTGACCTCAAATCCATCGTTCATCGTCCAATTAAGGATCTGTGAAGCAGCAACATCGTTCAGTGTGACACCTTTTTGAACGATGTCATTCATATTTCTCCTATTCCTGCCCCCTTGTTAAATCGTTCAAACGATCTTCTCCAAATAGCTGGAGTGTTGCCAAATTTAAGATCATTAACGATATCCTTGCGTGTGACAACGCACTAACGATGTCGGATCGTGGTCACGTGACATAGCTAACGATATCGTCCACAGATATCTGAGCGTGTGAAGCGGCCCTAAGGACCGTGTAAGGTAGAAATGCATTGCCAGGGATAGGTGTATTGTTTACTGCTAATCTACATTTATACATTTTTGTCTGCTGTTTTGAAGACGAAGCTGGTGATGTTTTTTTTTTTTAAAAGATTTATCGTCTAATAAGATTTAAAAGCTTAAATGTTTTATAGAAGAAAGCCAGTGCTGGCTCTAGTTTTGGATTGTGAAATATTTCCTTTCCTTGATTTTATCTAATTAATTCACATAGATATGCCATCAATGAAACAGCATTAATGATCACATCATGAAGAGCATGTCAAGAATTAAATAGTTGCTGACAATTTATTATAATTTCCAGGAACTATGTGTCGTATTAGGCAAATGTATAAATGATTGATCGGTTTTACAAACGTGTAATTGTCTCATTATCAGCCTTATATTTGAGGTGCAGTGACAACTGGATTCCATATATATCATTATATGTTATTCCAATATAAGTGACAGTCACAAGTAACGAGAGTAGTCTACACTAACACCCTCCAAATATTAAAGGAGTTATCCCACAAAGTACATTTTAATCAACAGGTCTTTGAATAACAAGTTTCACAATTGAATGCGTTGATAAAAATAATGTTACTGTGCTGATATAATCTTATATATGTGTCCCTGTTATATACTGTGTAATGTCTGTGTCTGACTGTACAGGGACATGGTCTAATCACACCACATGTCCTGTGCTGATATAATCTTATATATGTGTCCCTGCTATGTACTGTGTAATGGATGTGTCTGATTGTAAAGGGACATGGTCTGATCATACCACATTTCCTGTGCTGAGATAATCTTATATATGTGTCCCTGCTATGTACTATGTAATGGATGTATCTGACCGTACAGGGACATCTTGTGCGTGGGGGAGGACATAAAAAAGTATACACACAGGACAGCATGGCATCACTGATGCTGCTTTTTGTGAGAGAAAACATTTTCCTGCCTGTTTAACAATAGTTTACCTCACAAAAATAATTATCAGCAATCCCATAGTGCAATGTCTGTATATGCTTTTTCATCATCCCCCGCCCAGTAGATGTAGTATGATCAGACCATGTCCCTCTACGGTCCGACACATCCATTACACAGTACATAGCAGGGGCACATTTATACAATCATCTAATCAAAGAAATATTTTTTTTAAGCTAACCTGTTGTGGATATGATTTTATTCCAAGATCTAATGATTAAAATGTACTTTGTTTGCAGGACAATCCCTTTAACCCACTCCCGACCCTTGACGTAATACAACGTCATAGGTCGGGTCCCGGTGTTAGATGTGAGCACCGATGCGGCGTACACATCAAACACCCAACATCTCAGCTGATCTCATCAGATTCGATCCCAGATCCGATCAGTGCTGTTAGCCCCTTGGATCCTGCTGCCATTCGCTGACAGCGGGATCCAAAACCGCCACGGCGGGGAATGCACTGTTCCCTGCCTTCACTGGAGATCCCGCAATAATATAGCAAGATGTCTGGTACTCACGTGATAGCCTGGGGTCCTGCTAAGACCCTGGAAGCTATCACTGATTGCTTCCTGTGAGTGGTTGGCAAGTGCTGCCAACCACTCAGTGCGCATTTGTGACACGTCCCAATGTGCTGCAGCTCATCGGGACTGGTCACAAGCAATCAACCTGTGCAGCAGTGTGCCTTCCTTAGGGGGTGTGTAAAATGAAGAATTAATTTATAAAGTTTTTTCAAACATGAAAAAAACATAAAAGTTCAAATCACTCCCCTTTTCCCCCACTCAAAATAAAAGTATTAATAATATAAAAAAACACATATTTGGTATCACCGCGTTCAGAAATGTCTGATCAATCAAGATATAAAATCAATTAATGAGAGCCGTAAACTGTGTAATAGAAAAAAGGTCCAAACGCCAAAATTAGCTTTTTTTTGGACGCCGCAAAATTGCTATAAAATGCAATAATGGGCGATCAAAACAGTGCATGCACCCAAAAATTGTATCATTAGAAACGTCAGCTCAAGACGCAAAAAATAATCCATCACACAGCCCCAGATCCCGAAAAATGAGGATGCTACGGGCCACAGAACATGATGCAAAAAGTGTGGCTCTTTTTTTTCAAACTTCTGAATTTTATTTCACCACTTAGATATCAGTAAAAGTATACATGTTTGGTATCTACTCGTACCAACCTTCTACCATATAGTGAACACGGCGACTAAAAAACCCAAAATACAAACGTGTAAATTGCACTTTTTTTGCAATTTCACTGCACTTTGTTTCCCATTTTCCTGTACACTATATGGTAAAATAAAAGATTGCATCTGAAAGTACAACTCGTCCCGCAAAATACAAGCCGTCATATGTCTATATTGACAGAAAAATAAAAGTTATGGCTCTTGGAAGCAAAAAACAAAAATGAAAAATCGCCGGGTGGTGACGGGGTTAAGTCATGGCAGATTTAGAA